>JAXIVJ010012358.1:0-20000 GCA_036785665.1 Chirona hameri | reverse complement strand
AAAGCCACAAGCTTACGATAATCTCTTTTCGGTAGAGGAAGGTCCTCATCGTTCATCGATTCAACCACTTTATTGATCGCATTTAGGGCGTCGTCCACTGGAACATTTGTGTATAGAGACTTGACGTCAAAACTTGCAATTTTCTTGTCATTGATGTTTCATACTTCCCTTATTTTGTTCATCATATCCGACGTGTCTTGATGTGCGCGCTGCTGATCGTTCCGAGAGTTTTTTGTGAGAGCTTGGCTAACGTTTTCGCTAATTTATGTGGCGCGCTTCCTATCCCTGATGTGATGGGTCGCATAGGCATACTGTCCTTGTGGATTTTCGGCAATTCCTTTCATTTTTGGAATGCATGGCGCCTCTTCAATCAAATGATATAACTGCTTTCCTTTGTCCGACTTCTCAAGATCTTTCTGGTTTCTTTGTGAACGCTCCACTCTCAACTTTTCCATGTCCCGGTGACATCTTCTTATAAAATGCTTGATCACCCAGCATTTCTTTAATTGTGTCATCATATTTGTATCTATCCATTATGATAATGCCCCCACCTTTATCAGCTTGTGTCACGATGATACTTTTGTCGTTTGCAAGTTGTTTTTAGAGCTGGAAGATATCTCCTTGGTAAGCTACACGGCTCGTTATCTGTCAACGCTTTACAACAAGTCAGAATACCTTGGATAAATCCTTTTTCCTATCACTCTCGTTGTATTTATAGTTGCGTCGACGTGGTTCAGCTAATTAATTTTTAGTTAGTTAGATCTTTACCAGAATCGAACTTTAGACCCAGTACAACTTCACAGCTAGAATTATAGACGGTTATTGCAGTGTTTTCATGTTCTGTCAACATTGTCTCATTTGCAGCACAGTGATCAAGGTTCATTGCAACCGAAAGCTTTGTGTATTTAATATATTCATTTGTATAAAAAGAGTTTTCTGTTCACCATCATATATCCAATTTGTCATGGATGCTACACACACACTTATATATATACATATATATATATATATATATATTATATATATATATATATATATATATATTATATATATATATTATATATATATATATATATTATATATATATATATAATATATATATATATATATATATATATATATATATATATATATATATATAATATATATATATATATATATATATATATATATATATATATATATATATATATATATATATATATATATATATATATATATATATATATATATATATAATACCTCCCGGGGGCCGGGAAAAGTTTGTTTAAGGCTGAGGTCAGCCTGACAAATTTTTCCACGAGCCCGTAGGGCGAGGGAATTTTTTTCAGAATGACCAAGGACTTAAACAAACTGCCGGCCCAAGGGAGGTATGTATTTTACCATATGCCGTTTATGTACTGTATTCTTTTACAGATTGGATCTATTGAACTATCAAGTATTTAATTAGCCTATAAGGTACGCACTGTGACATTCGTATATAAAGGCCTTTTTCTCTGCATTTGGGTTTCCGAATGTCCAATAATCAAGACCTCCAAGAAAAGATAAACACGATAAGAGAAAAAGAAAGCTATTAGAATCCAGTCGCGATTCAGATACTATACTGTGAGGAAAAATAATGGAGCAACGGATCAAACTACTTTAAGAACACTGCAAAGAACAGAACCGTGTCAATCTTCTGGAGTGGTGCAAAACGACACTCACCTTACTCGTGTGCCCTTCTATCGATTGAAGCAAGGAAGGATAATAGCGGGCACTATGAAGCGATCACCTTTCATTGCATGCTTTCAGTCGCCAACCACTTCCAAAATCATCACAAACTGTGCCCATAATCAAATCAGTAGACAAGTATGATTACGCAGTGCTATGAATTGTCTGCACACGATTTCGTTTTGCCGTATGTTATTGGCGTCAGATATCCGAATAATATGCGCATCAATATGTATGTGTGTTGTTTTTAATACAATAAATAGATACGTATGTGACAGTGCAACAATGTTTTAAGGCGATTCACAGGGTTTATTCGACAAATCCAGTAATCATAGATATAGCAAAGATGTATGTGTGTTTTTGGCACTTCCGCTCTGAATATTCTGTTAGATAATTGTCTGGGAAACTAAAAATGCCCCGGGCCAAATCGTTTCCCAGATACCTTCAACACTAGCCGCAGCGGGCCGAAAGCATTTACCAAAAGCACGTGCTAATGTTGAGAGGATATCTCGGCATATGATTATATATATATATATATATATATATATATGTATATATATATATATATATATATATATATATATATATATATATATATATATATATATATATATATATATATATATATATATATATATATATATATATATATATATATATATATATATATATATATATATATATATATATATATATATATATATATATATATATATATATATATATATATATATATATATATATATATATATATATATATATATATATATATATATATATATATATATATATATATATATATATATATATATATATATATATATATATATATATATATATATATATATATATATATATATATATATATATATATATATATATATATATATCTATATATCTATCTATATATCTATATATCTATATATCTATATATCTATATATCTATATATATATATATATATATATATATATATATATATATATATATATATATATATATATATATATCTATATCTATATCTATATCTATATCTATATCTATATCTATATCTATATCTATATCTATATCTATATCTATATCTATATCTATATCTATATCTATATCTATATATATATAAATATATATATATATATATATATATATATATATATATATATATATATATATATATATATATATATCTATATCTATATCTATATCTATATCTATATCTATATCTATATCTATATCTATATCTATATCTATATCTATATCTATATCTATATCTATATCTATATCTATATCTATATCTATATCTATATCTCTCTCTCTCTCTCTCTCTCTCTCTCTCTCTCTCTCTCTCTCTCTCTCTCTCTCTCTCTCTCTCTCTCTCTCTCTCTCTCTCTATCTATCTATCTATCTATCTATCTATCTATCTATCTATCTATATATATATATACATATATATATATATATATATATATATATATATATATATATATATATATATATATATATATATATATATATATATATATATATATATATATACAAAACAGTGGTGCATATAAAACAACCCTAAATCACACACATACACACAGTCAAGTAAGCACACATACACACAAAAACACATAACATATTCCCAATATAATTGAGTGTGGTCAGGTATCCTGATCTCGATGCTGGGCTGCACGGTCACGTATGACACGTTCCAGATGCGATGCAAAAATGTTAGCTAATTAATTTCTACTGACAGCATCGAAGTCAATATTTAAAAAGTCATAGCACTGCCGAATTCTTACATGCGTTTTTGCAACGCTGCCAAAACGACCGATTTCGCTACTCCTGAGACTGCACAATGCTATTTGCACTTACAGTGATTCGATGATGAAATCAAAGTTGCCTTTTGGCCACTAGCATTGGGCACGGCAAAAATTAATACTGATGGCAAAGTTCATGATTTCTTGTCCAAATTAGCTCTTTCATCAGCTTCTTTACACACGAATGATACGCCACACAGAGTTCACGAAACGCCTTCTGACTTTGGTTCACATTCCATAGCTCACAGCCATACATATGTGCACAGTATTATTTCAATAATTTGATAAGAATATCTCTACGAGCATAGCTTACCCTAGCGCCAAGCATGTTCACACCGTAATACAAAGTTGTCTGCACTCTACGCATATCTTGTCCATCACTCATGCCACTAGTGATTAAATGTCCAAGGTATTTAAATTGGCTAACCCATTCCAGTCCATGTCCACTAAGGTTGATGTTTGGTGATTGGGAGGTACTTCGATGAGTAGGTTTACATGGTTTTCTAGGATTAAACAGCATACAAACAGTTTCCTGTACATTAAGCTTAATATCTATAGATGTCGCAAAAGACTCACATCTATTAACTAGATCTTGCAGACCTCTTCTGGTGGGAGATAAAAGCACAATGTCATTTGCATACGCCATAACATTCACTGCACAATTATCAACATGACAACCGATTCGAAGCATTCGCAGTTCACATAGAAGTTCATCGATATAGACATTAAATAACAAAGGCGAGAGGTTACCGCTCTGCCGCACACCGTTCTGGATAGGGAAAGGATCTGACTCACATGTGACCATTTCTCACCTACACATTGATACCTATACCAGTACAGAAGAAGCTTCAGATATGCAGAGAGAACGCCTCTTTGTGGAAGAATTTGGAGCAGCTTGGCATGACAGACTGTCAAATGCCTTGCTGGCATCAAGACAACACGCATACACTGGACTGCCACGCTCAGTATAGTAGTTGATCGATTCTTTGAATATGTAAGTGGCGTAAGTGGTAGAATGATCAGTTTTGAAACCAAACTGAGCGTCACTTGTACATACAAAAAGGCCAACCTTCCCATGAGAACAAGCTCGAGCACTTTAGAAAGGGCAGTAGATAATGCGATAGCCCTATAGTTTGATTTATCATCTAAAACGCCACTTTTATCCTTAACCAAAGGCACAAGAACCCAGTAAATTAGACTATCAGGCAGAATGGAATGGTATACCATAGTGTTTAGCAGGACAGCCATGACAGCAGAGACATCCGGGTGCAAGTGTAACAGGTGATCTGTCGTCATGTGATCCCAACCAGGGGACTTTCCACTTTTCAGTTTGAATATAGCATTTTGGACATCCCCGGTAGTTATGGGAGGTGTAACAGAAGATATATTGGACCTAAGTTGGCTCAGAACTCTCAAATCACTGCTACAACTGAGATCGTTAAAAATTGTTGTGAAATGGGTCCTCCACATATTATAAATGTTATCGCATACTGTAACATTACCAAAGCTAGGAGGTAATGGAACACCTCCACCCAGTTGCCGCTTTATCAGTGACCAGAAGCGCTCCGGGTCCTGGCCAGATAGAGCCTCAGCTAATTTGTTATCTTTCATCTGATCAGTTTTGAAACCAAACTGAGCGTCACTTGTGCATAAAAAAGGGCACAACCTTTCCATGAGAACAATAGAGACATGAGGGTCCCCTTTTACACATTAAAGGGAAATAGTACACATTTAAGATTAGTTTTTAACTGAGATAGCCAGATTGTCGGGAGTACTGAAAAATCTCCAAATCTGAATTTTGTCCTTCCAAAACGACCTAGTTGCTGAGTTTCAACGCAAAAACCGTTGGGTATATTTGGTCATATTTTAAATCTTGTGACGTTTCACATACGTCATTAGTATCCCTACCGCACTTCATTTTCGCTATTTGAACCGACCGTCACCGAAACGCATCATGTGTTCCAAGGCCCTATAACCAGGTAAGGACACGAGCCATTTGACCTTGAACTCGGTGCCTGCCGGATGACGTCACTGGCGGCAGCCGGCTCCTTCGTCCGCGTCGCGCTCAAGCGGAACACGTAAGTCAGCCGACAGTTACAACTCGCCAGTGGCGCACACAGGGAGGGGGGAGGGGTAAAAAGGGTCAGCTGATCCCCCAATTTCTGAGGGGCACGCATCACATGGCTCCCTATTCTGACCCATACCTGGCGCTGGCAGGGGCCCGGTCTTGGTCAGGCCTGATCGAGACAGGGGCCCGTAACTGGCAAATGGGCGTGATATGGGGGCGGTCAGGACGAGGGCCCGGTCCTTGCATATTCTTAATGCTGGCCCCTTTCTGGTAGGGGCCCGGTCTTGGTCAGGCCCGATCGAGGCAGGGGCCTGGTGCTGGCAAAGGCGTGGCATGGGGCCCGGTCAGGACGAGGGCCCGTTCACAACATGCCCCCAGCCCTTGCATATTCTTGATACTGGCCAGTTCCTGGTAGGGGTCCGGTCTTGGCCAGGTCCGATCGAGGCAGGGGCCCGGTGATGGCAATGGCGTGATATGGGGCCCAGTCACAACAGGGCCCACTCCTTGAAAATTCTTGATACGGGTCTGTTACCGGTAGGGGCCCGTTCCTGATAGGGGTCCAATCAAGGCAGGGCCCTGTGGCTGGCAGAGGCGTGATATGGGGCCCGGTCAGGTCGAGGGACCCGTCACAACATGACCCGGTCCTTGCAAATTATTTATATGGGTCCGTTCTTGGTCAGGCCTGATCGAGGCAGGGGCCCGGTGCTGGCAAAGGCCCGGTCACAACAGGGTCCGGTCCTTGCAAATTATTGAAACGGACCCGGTCCTGGAAGCGGCCCGGTCTTGGTCACTGGTCAGGCCCGATCTAGGCAGGGGCCGGTGCTGGCAAAGGCGTGTAGCAGGGGCCCAGTCAGGCGTCGAGCCCGGTTCCTTCGAATTATTGATATCACCGGCACATTCCTGGCATGGCAGTAAGGCAGGGGCCCGGTCTTGATCAGGCCCGATCCTGACAAAATGTGGCATGCCGGGGCCGTCCTAATGAGGGCCCTCTCATGACAGGGGCCGTTTTCTGCGAACCGAGCCCATGTTAAAACAGGCCCGCTCGAACATGGTAAAATCCGCGGTCGAGGCAGGCAGAGGTTCGAGAAAAGCTGTCTTGTAAATGACTAATTTTGCGAAGAAAAACGTATATTTTCGGTGTCTCATACGAGCCTTCTTTTACGCAACGTTAAGCTGAGCCTAGCCAAAGTTGGGGGGGGGCGTCCTGAAGTTGGAGGGGGGGGGGGGGAAGAGCACCTTCTGCCCCCCCCCCCCTGTTCCCGGGCCTATGCGCCGGCGGCAGCCGTGTCACGGACGTCGCCAGCACCGGCTGTGCGCTGCGCGCTCTGCCGCCAGTTACGTCACATCAAGTCTTTTGGGCTCAGACGAGGTGGCCTATACGGCGCTCGCTCAAGCGGTGTCACCCCTGATGTGTTCATAAGCTATAAATATTATTGGTCATACCTTTGTCAATTTCCATTGGATTTCCAATTGAAAGTAATGCAGACACTCGGCTTGACAATGCACTTCTTTTGGTGGGTGGTTCGTACCTGTAACTCTAATGTTCGCTGCAGGAGAAGCATCCAGAATGTATGCCAGAAGCATCCAGAATGTAATCCTTCTGAACCCTACTTTAGCCGAGCTAAGTAGCTGTTGGATAGCTCTGTTGTTTTGTGTATTTTTTGAGCAACCACATTATATTTAGATATAAGGATTAGATATTTAGTTTTGTGGATCGTTTAAGTATTATTTTTAAGCATTCATAGTTAGCTGTTACCTCTTACTTGCTTTTTAAAGGACTTTTCATTCTAGCTTGTGTGCGCCAAAATTGTCTTAGTCTTATTTTTGTGTTATTAGTTGCAGGGTTGGATAAGTAGATATTTTAGAAAATTAGGGATAATTAAGGTGTATTTAGTATTCAGTTTATTTAAGGATTAGATATTTAGTCTAGTATTAGGTGCACTCATAGCTGATTTGTGTTACTAGCTTTACCTAGATCTAGTTAAGGTTTAGAAGAAGAAAAAAAAGAAAAAAAGTTAAGTTAAGTTAGTAAAGTATTGAAAAGTGCATAGTACCTAAGTTATATACCTAAGTTACTAGTGTATTCAAATGAGCATGACTAGGATGCAGGCGAAGGTAGCAGAGCTAGAGGCCCTCCAGGCTAGAGTAGCGGAGCTTGAGGCGCAGTTAAGTAAGTGTAGGTGTAGAGATGAGCCGCAAGAGGGTGTAGCTCCTGACCAAGGAACGTATGCGCAGATTGTGGTTAGGGGGTCAGAAAAGGAGCCTACAGGATCAGGGACCAGTGGTAGTTCTGATAGGGGCATAAGGGAGGAGGATAAGGCAAAGGTGGATAGTGCGGCTGGGGTTTGGAAGTGTGTTGGAGGGTCACGTTTCTGGAGACCCAACATTGTGGAAAGTAATGCTAGGGCCACAGACAGTAAGGATGAGGAGGGGTGCTGGGTAATGGAGGGTGGTAGCAGAATCTGGAGGAGGAAGAGGGAAGGGGATCAGGAGGGATGGACAAAAGTTCAGGGTAGAGTCAGGCAGTACAGCCCCAGGGAACATCAGCAGGTTACACTAGCAAATAGGTTCAGTGCGTTAGAGTCAGCAGCTGAAAGTGACAAGGTACAGATTCAGCATTTAGTGGTTGGGGACTCAAGGGTAAGGCCCTTAAGGCGAACATTCTGTGGGAAGAGGGACAAATGTATAGTTAATCCGGGGGCAAAAGTAGTTGATATGGGCCCTGTCATTGAGGCAGAACTGGGTAGGAGTAGCCCGGAGACAGTTATAATTCAGGTGGGGGTGAACAACATAGGACCTAGGCGGAGTGTGAGAATAGTAGCGGAGTACCGGAGCCTGCTGCAGAGGTTGAAGGAGTCCAGGAAACCAGTCATTGTGACTGGCATCCTCCCTCGCTGTGGAGCCAGTGAGGAGTGGTACTCGAGAGCTCTGTCTGTGAACAGCTCAGTTCAGAACTTATGTTCAGCTATGGGGCTTAGTTATGTAGACTTATGGGATCAGTTCTATGAGTGGCATAGGTACTATATGAAGGATGGGCTTCACTTATCGGATGAGGGGGCAAGGGCTTTGGGAGATGCCTACAGAAGTGTCATTCAGGGAAACTAGGTAGGAGGGGGGGTTCAGGGACGCTAGTACTAGGGCATCAAGAAGTAAGCATTGGTAGAAGTTCATGTCAGAATAGGACAGTAGATCATAATTCCCTCAGAATTAGTAGAGTCAGCTCAAAGTATAAGATCACATGTGTGTTGCTGAATGCCCAAAGTATTAGGTCTAAATTTGATGAGTTTGAGTGTTATGTTGCCCTTGAAAAGCCTGATATCATTTGTGTAACCGAGACATGGGTTAGTGAGGGGTATAATAGGGATAGGCTACAGGATTTCGAGTTACAAGGGTATAACATGTTCTCATACTGCAGAGAATCACGGCAGGGAGGCGGAGTGTTTGTATATGTAAATAGCTTGTACTGCACTACTAGAGTTGATGATTCTAGTAAAGTAAAAGAAGTAGAATCAATCTGGCTTGACATTAAAATTGGTACAGGAAACAGGAAGGTTGAGGATAGGTGCATTTTACAGACCAGGGAATCTTCCAAGGAACTCCCAAGCTGAAACAGACCAAGATATTTGTGAGGAAATACGTAGGAACTTTCGGGCTCAGTGTCTTATTATGGGAGATTTTAACTTAAGAGGATACGAAAGTATAGCAGAGGAAACAAATGAGTGTAGGTTGTATAGGCAAATCTTTGAAGAGGAGCTTTTCATGCATCAGTTTGTAACAGAGCCAACCAGACATTGCTCCATTCTAGACCTTGTATTCTCAGACAACAGTGATCTAGTTAGTGACATAAGTATTTGTGCAGGTCTAGGAACCAGTGATCACAATATGGTTAAATTCAATATCTCATCAGAAATGAGGCCCAAAGATAACCTTATTATGGTTCCAAACTTCAGCCGGGCTGATTTTGATGGTATTAGAAATGACCTCGCACAGATAAAATGGAACGTTGAGTTGGCAGGTTTAGATGCATGTGAGGCCTGGAATGTTTTCAAAGCTAGATTAAGCCAAATTCAAAATCGGCATATACCCCTCAGGCACAAACGTAACAGAACCAAGGGCAATCCAGTTTGGCTTACCCCAGAAGTAAGGAGTGCTATACAAGCTAAAAGAAGTGCATTTGGCATTTTGAAGGGATCTTCACTAGATATAAATCAGAAGGCCTACCAGAATGCAAGAAATTCAGTTAAGAAAAAGGTCAGAGCAGCTAAAAGGGCAAAGGAACTTGATTTAGCTAGACATTGTAATGCAGATAGTAAGAAGTTCTTCAGTTTTTATAAGTTAAGTACAGTTTCCAAAAATATAGGTCCATTTAAGGTAGATGATGTGTTAGTTAGCAAGGACAGTGAAATGGTTGAAGTGCTTAATGATCAGTTTCAATCTGTCTTTACTATCGAGGACCAGAGTAGTATTGCAGCACTTCAGCCTGAGCTAGAGACAGAGGAGACTATAGGAGAGCTAGGTGGCATAAGTAGTGAACTTGTTCTAGAATATCTAAAGAAAGTAAGGACTAACAAGGCACAAGGACCTGATGAAATCCATGCTAGACTTTTAAGAGAATCTGAAAGGGAGTTGTCGGTTCCATTAGCCATAATATTTTCTAAATCACTTGCAGATAGTAAAATTCCACTTGATTGGAAAAGAGCAAATGTTGTTCCTATTCATAAAAAGGGAGATAGAAGTAAAGAGGAAAACTATAGACCAGTTAGTCTGACCTCATTAGTCTGCAAGGTGCTTGAATCAATCATCAAAGATAAGATTGTTGAATTCTTGGAGCAAAATGAACTCATCAAAGATACACAGCATGGCTTTAGGAAGGGCCGTTCTTGTTTAACTAATCTTCTGGAGTTTTTGGATGTTGCAACAGATAGCGTTGATCAGGGTAAACAGCTAGATGTAGCTTTTCTTGATTTCAGTAAAGCATTTGACAAAGTCCCCCATACAAGACTGGGGTTGCAACTTAAAATTCATGGGATCAGGGGCAAGATTCTGGATTGGATAGAAACGTGGCTTTCAGGACGCCAGCAAAGGGTTATATTGAATGGGTGCCAATCACAATGGAAGGAGGTTCTCAGTGGGGTTCCACAGGGCTCAGTCCTGGGCCCATTGCTTTTTATAATATTTGTGAATGCAATTGAGAACAGTATAGACAGCAAAGTCTTGAAATTTGCAGACGATCTAAAAGTTGTCAGGATTATTAGAGGAAAACATGATCAGGATGTTTTTCAATCAGATCTGGACAAGCTAGTTGAGTGGTCTGAAGCATGGCAGATGAAATTCAATTTGAGTAAATGTAAGATTATGCACGCTGGACGGGTTAACAGTAAACATAGGTATGAAATGGGTGGGCAGAAAATGGAGCAGATTGAAAAGGAAAGAGATTTAGGTGTCGTGGTAAACAATAGACTATCAGCGTCAGACCAGGTTGTAGAAGCTAGGAAAAAGGCACTTAGAATGCTAGGGGCCATTAACAGAAATGTTTCCTACAAGAGTGAAAAGGTAATAACAAAACTGTATTGTGCATACGTTAGACCACATTTGGAGTATTGTGTACAAGCCTGGTCTCCAACATATGAGAAATATTGCTGGTTGTTAGAAAGAGTTCAAAAAAGGGCAACAAAAATGATTAATTGTCTTGGTAGTTTACCTTATGAAGATAGATTAAGGAAATTGGGTATGTTTTCACTTAGATATAGAAGGCTAAGAGGAGATCTAATTGAAGTCTTCAAATTTGTAAATAGTCAGCATTCTGGATATTTAAAGGGTATGTTTGAGTTCAATAGGGAAAATCGAGGTAGAGGTCATCAGCATAAACTCATTATGAAACAAAGTAGGACTAGGCTACGACAGTCATTTTTCAGTAGAAGGGTTGTAGGACATTGGAATATGCTACCAGGGGATGTCGCTGATGCAGTGACACTTGCTTCCTTCAAAATTAGATTAGATAAATACTTTACAGAGAAGGGATTAGTTCATAAATACTCGTGGGATTAGCCTTCTTTTATGCAGGTAGAGTAAGGTGATTTGAAGGGGCGAGACTGGTGGAGGGGGGGATGGGGGGGGGGGGGTGCAACCTCGGATGGGCCCAAGAGGCTCTTTGTTGCACTTTTCTTTTATGTCTTTATGTCTTTATGCCCCTATTATACACGTGACTTCAGGTTTTGAATAAATATCTTGGTTAATTTTGTACCGATTTCCAATTGAAAATTACAAAACGATGCTTCGTGAAAGTACGCATGTTTTGATGGATGGCTGGTCGCGGTACCTGCAGTATATTCATTAAATTGTGCAAATGTTTGTTCTTGCATTACGCTGTCTTGCGGCATGTTTGTGATGAGCTATACATATTATTGGCCATAACTTTGTAAATTTTCATTGGATTTCCAATTGCAAATAATACCGACACTCGTCTTCAAAAGGCACACCTTTTGATGGGTGGCTCGTACCGGTAGCTACAATATTCTCCGCAATAGAAGCACATTCACCTGTAACTGCGATACATTAGGGATAAATTTTGCATGTGGTTACAGTTTTAAGTAATTACCTCCGTCTATTGGGAACCGATTTCCAATTGAAAATTACCAATAGATGCTTCGTAATAAGACGCATTTGTTGATTAGAGGCTGGTCGGCGTTCATGCAATATATCGATTCAATTTTGACAGTTTGTTTTTCGTTTACGATGAATTGACACTTAGGTCAAAATATTATTGGCTATAACTTTGTCAATTTGCATTGGATTTCCAATTGAAAACAATGTCGACACTCGCCCTGAAAAGGCACACCTTTTGATCGGTGGCTCGTACCGGTAGCTACAATATCAATCAATCAATATTTATTAGGCGTCACAATGTGACTAGTACATACATAAACATAACGGAAACAGAACACCAGCAGTGAGTATACCTACTCCTCATCCGTCTGTTTGGACGGAACTGGGTTGGCTTCGGTAGCCTCCTGAAAATACTACGCTGATGTAAGCAGCCTCAGCAAGCGTCTTGTCGCTTGGCACTGAGGTCAGGGGGGTGTCATCCCTATCTCCGTAACGTGTCCACTTATATTTATGACGTCACCCCAGTAGTCAATTCTGGCGCATGTCGTCTGCGGTCGGTTAAAACGGGTTTTCGCAAATAACTTTTTGACAAATGTAGATACAGCAATGATTTTGATGTCATCGTGTTCGCCTCGTCAGAACTCGTCGATTCATACCAATTGCATGCGGTTTAGGTCAAATCAAAAGTTCATCGAAGGGGCGGGGCTTAGAGCCTCAGCTGGTGACCGCCGCACCGCAGGGGGACCGTGAACAAGGCCCTGGCCTTTGATGACCTCTAGTGACCTCAATATTGACTTGAGCCTAAAATGATTAAAAAGATGTCGATTCGCCTTGCTTTGAGATTTCCAACGCTGTCTTTTTCTTTTTCGTAATCTTTTTACTTTTCGAGCTAGGCGGTATTTATTTCTCCCAAAATAGCATTAACTGCAATAGCGGAAGAGGCCGGTGCATACACATGACGTCACGCTCTGACGTCATGATCACCTAGAATCGCCGGATGACTCTACCTCCTATATATGGCCTTGACTGAGGTCCAGACAGTACCAGCCTGATACTGTCTACCGCGGAACGTGTGCGCACGCCCCGCAGCCCACAGGGCTGCGGGGCGTGCGCACACGTTCATGGTCAATGCGGCCGGCAGCGATGTCCAGGATGACGCCGAAATCATTATTGCATATTGCATACACTTGGGACAAGAATGAGCCAGCAAGTGCATCAGGGTTCACAGCGAGCTGAGCGACACCCGAGATATATATATCTGATGCAGTCGATGGGACGAGCGGAAGGTTGCTCTAAAACGCTGAAATATGGAGCCTCTGAGCGATTCGTGTATGGAGGGCACGTGTAAGGCAGTAACGGGGGGGGGGGTCCAAAGTCCATATGGCAGCAAGGCGTACATTTTCCTACTAGGCCATAGGGTTCCATGTTAAAAAGCCATTTTACGGGCCCACGGTTTTGTTTTACCTGCAACCGATACGACAATAAAAAGTAGCTGGAAATGAAGCGTGAACATTTTTCTTTCGATTTCCGGGTTCAAAAGTGTACACCGTGAGGTTCGTTTTCGAGCATCTCGTGAACCCATGCATTAAGCATCTCGTGAACCCATGCAGATCGAGCGATGGCCAAGCGCGGGTTCGAATCCCGCTGCAGACAACACTTTTTTCAATTCGACGGAATGAGGAAACGACGTGAATAGTCACTGACTGTGGCCTTTTTGAAATATTATATTATTGCTAATGATCTCATGATATCAACTAAATAATAATGTATTATATATTCATTAATGCATTCATTATTTAGTTATTAGCATGTGAGAAGACCATTAGTAATGCAATAATATTAAATATAGGTATCGTACGTGATTAGGAATATCATATTTTAGGCAACATACTGTGGCAAAATATCCGATCTAGACATCAGTATTCTTGATTTGCACTATATTATATATATATATATATATATATATATATATATATATATATATATATATATATATATATATATATATATATATATATATATATATATATATATATATATATATATTATATATATATATTGTCAATATATACATACATGGATGAAATTCAAGCATGCTTATGACTAGATCAGGATAAATACTACAGCAGAGCACATACAAATGTGATATTTAAAATCACTAGCGGATCCAGGAGAAGGGGGCAAGGCGGCCTGCCCCCCCCCCCCCCCCCCCCCACACACACACAAAAAAAAACTGAAATTGGAGCAAAATTTATCACCGTTCTGGATCCGCCAATGTTTAAAATCACGTGCAATGCCTTTATAATGAAATCAATCACATATTTTATATCCCCCAGGCCTGAAACCACCGTTCTGGATCTGCCAATGTTCAAAATCACGTGCAATGCCTTTATAATTAGATCAATCACATATATTTTATATAACACATGTTTCACACCAAGGAAAATACACAACAGAATGTGAAAACAAACTGCATGACAACGCTTGTGCCGGGGAAGCCCCAGATAGCCGACTACAGGAGCCCTCTTCCGCTACTGCTGAGCCAACTACTGCTCATCCTAAGATACATACCAAGTTAATCCCTTGTCAAGCACCCCAGGGACTGGACCAACGCCACGCTTAGCAACAATATAAATGCAGAAGGCCTCACATGCGCCAGTCACAGTACAACGGCAGCAGACCCGATCGGACTTGCACTATTCAACACACAGCAGTCGCCGCCGAGCTGTCCAGGCTCCGCCTCTTCAGCGCAACAGCCGGATGCAGAAGAATACAACATGAACCAATAACTTTTATGTACAAAGTTCTGCAAATAACCAATGAGTACATACAAAATTATCTCAACAGTGTCGCCAAATTCAGCCAGTTAGGTGTCAAGGATGTATATTACGAGCGAGGCCGAAGACCGAGCGAAGTCTTACCAAACTTGAGGGGAAAAACAATATTGAGCGGCCTGATATGAAGAGTGCAAAATTCTTTGGACCCAAAAAGTCCAGAAAATGACACAAATTCCAAGGCTGTTAACACGCCAGACTGCTCAAAGAACTGACAAAAATTAAATAATTAAATTATAAACACATTCCACTAACTAACCAGAAACTGGAACATAAAGCGAGACACGGACCAATAAATACGCTACCGTCGGTGACGAAGAATGCCACTGCACGGGAGTGAATGCAAAGGCTGTACAAATATGTATTATTCTTGATTGAAACACGAACGCCATACTTGCCGTGAATGTCGTGCATCCATATTTGGTATATTATTCCAAATCTGGTAGCGACCTTCATTTGTTGGTATGTTTTCTAGTTGTATAGTATATTTTTAGTATATACTATAAAAAAACACTTTGGGAGTACCCAGTATTCTATTGCCCTGGGCAGTAAGCAAAGCGGTGTGGTGGGAAGTGCGTGGCAGTCCCAGGGCGGCCTTGATGCAAGCAGCTTGGCGGGCATCTAAGCGCTCCACATCTGAAGGTGTGAGAGGTGCAGTCTCGCAGCCAAAGATCAGAGTTGGCATCACCACTGTCTTCCACAGGTATGTTTGGTCTGCTGCAGAGAGACGGTTGGCGAGCATTCCAACAGGCGTGAGCCCATAGAAGGCGCCACGGGCCCATTTGGTGCGCTGCTCCACATGTTGCGCGGCTGACAGGCGGGAGTCCAGCACAACGCCAAGGTGCTCCGTCTGAGGGCGTACCTGAAGCGTCTGACCTGACAAGGTCCAGGTGGGTACATGCGCCAGGAGCTCACTTCCGAAGCCAATGCAGTTACTTTTTGTTTTTGACGGCTCCGGATGAACAAATTCGAGGCGCCACTTCTCAGCGAAGTTCCCAACCAGCCGCAAGAGAGTTGCGAGGCTCCTGACATTAGTCGACAACATCAGGTCGTCGGCATAACAAACTTCAGGCACATGGTGGCCGTGCAGGTGGGCACCGCAGCCGCTGCTGTCCAAGGTCCGGAGCAGTGGGGACAGGAATATATTTGCTAGTGCTGGTGATAATATGGCGCCCTGCCTCGTTCCACGATGGATGTTGAACTGCTCCGAGGTGGTGCCTCCGAAGATCACTTGAGCAGAAAGCCGACGATACCAGGGTAATAGAACAACGGGTATAACAGTAAGGAATTTAACGCCCAAATTAATGAGACAAGATATAATGTTTCTGGTAATTGTTTTGTCTATTATAAATTGACAGTATTGTTTGATATCAATAACTTGTATTTCCATAGATTATATCTTCATTTAGTTAATTTAATTCCACCAAATATACGACGTAGTAGTCGAAGTAGTGTATATTTCAGTACCTGTAGTGCAACTGTAGTGGATTTGGAAGCGGTCACGAAAACTCAACTATAACACGCGAAATACATTCGTTGTGCTTTTGTTTTGAGATATAAAAATACATGATGAGCCATCCGTGATCCTGCGGTAGGCATGTTGGTAGGTGTCACCTACCTAAATCCTAAATAAAGTAGTTTGTGGGGATGTTGTGACTATTTCTTGTGAAACACATAATAACGAGATCATAGCTTTGATATTGTTAAATACTGCTGAATGTTTTGATTGAATGGCTGTCTTAGGCCAGGCCCAATGCTAGCAATGCTTCTGGTGCAGGCTCAGGCTCTGACCGTGCCATCCTATCGAAGTTCCAGGTCATTGATAGACTGAAGTGGCTAAGTTTTACATTTAAATTTCCTTATGTCTGGGGGTGGGCTGCGCTGCCCACCAGCTCCTCTTGATCTGACCTTGAATGTGGCTGCTGCCACCATGACTTGGTGCATCAGCATATTGATGTCATTTCTGCCAGAGACAAATACCTAATGTCCCAAACCCATTGCAGTGCATGTCGATTGTAAGCTTTGGAGATGAAATAGATAAATATTGTTAGTACATCTTGAACATAAAGTTACATTCATTATCGAATATTTAAATTAAAATTAAAGGTACCAACATATCATATTACAATATTGTGGAAACACTGCGAAAAAAAAATGTTTGACCTAATAATGGCTAATGAGATATTGGCTTTGACCCAGTGATCACGCACATTTATAAGGTCACTGAAGGAATGGAAGGTCAATAATTGCCATGAAATGTGCCCAAATCAGAGGGTTCGGCCGCCAAAAGCGATACAACTACGTTGCTGTGGCGGCGCACACGACACACTATATATAATTGGAGCTACATGACCTATTTACCTAGCTTGGCTTCTGTGACATCACAGGTCACCAATTAGAGGTCAATCAGGGAGGTGTGAGATGAGAAAAGACCGGCATAACGAATGATGTATGAATCATGTCTATCTATGCATTGGGTCCAACGCAAAAATACTTTGTGCCTCTGGGATTCGAACCCACGGTCGGCAATGGGCGTTACGACATTGGTTAACCCCCAAGCCCATTTGGCCACTTTTCGCTTGAAAAATCGAAAAATGGTTTTAAAAAAAACGTAGCCAAGGCTTGTAGCTATCTTTTCCAGAAGTCAGATTTAAAATATATTCCATAGGTTACGAGCCAACCTCGTCTGAAAATCATCGATTTAACATGGGAACCCTATGGTGTAGTATATTTTTAACGCCCAAACGCCCGAGTGCTGCCAACTGTTACTGGTGGGGGCTGGACGATACCAGCTGACAAACAGAAGCCAGGAGTTCACGCTCAGGTGTTCTGCAAGCCTGAAGAAAAGGCCCGTCGTGCCAGATGCGGTCGAAGCATTTACGTGCATCGAGGTGGGCCGAGAATACGGACAGCCCACTTCGTCGGTGGAACTGAACAGTCTCGCCGATTAGAAGGGATGCTTGAGCAGAACCGCGTTTCGATACAAATCCAAATTGCAGGTCGTGCGGATTGAAAGACGACTTCAGCTCGTCCATAACCAGAAGCTCCAGCAGCTTTGATGCACATGTAGTGATGGCGATCGGCCTGTAATTGTTCATGCAGTTCGGGTCTACGTTGGACTTCTTTAACAGTGGCACGACCTTGCTATCTGCGAATGAGGCAGGAACACTGCATGTAGATAGGCAATGTGACAGCAGGCGCGCCAGTGCTGCCATGAGCGCGGGTGATCGTCCGTGTACGAGGTGCTCTGACGTCACGCCGTCCACGCCTGGAGCCTTGCCGCGTTCAAGGCGAGACAGCAGACCGGCTACCTGATCTGCAGTGACGATGCAGGTGCGGATGTCGTCTCTGTACGCGGCCACGCGTGCTTCCACAGCGTCAGAGATTCGCTGCTGCTCGGGACTCAGCTGATCATGGCTATCCTGGTGTACCCCTGGAAGTGGGCTCGGAAGTCGGAGGGGCCAAATTCCAAACCAGGAGGTGAGCCACCGCGCCGGACACGCTGGACACGGCGCCAAAAGGCGTTCAGATTGCGATCTCGGTGCAGCGTCCGGAGAAGACTGGCCTCCTCAATATGAGCCGAGGCCAGGGTATATTGAAGGGGGTATGCTCAAATTCAGTATATATGATCTCAATAATTAGCCTATTCTGAGGATGTTCTTTGAAATTGTGTCTATCATTTCAATTTTAATTTACATTGTTCGGATTGATTTGGCTATTTTCATCTTTATTTACAAAATATCATTGAAAATATAATAGTCCTAGTTCCGAACCCGGAGTATAGTATAATAACGTTAGATGTAAACTAAATATGGTGGCATTCTAGTAGGCTACAAACATTGCGCACTTTTTATTAATTTGATTTGTTTGTTTTGAGTGCGTTCGGAAGGGCCATTCTCCCACGCATTTCGCGAAGTCTTTTGCGATTGGCCGTTCGGAGAGCACGAAATGAGGGATCGCCGGAGCATGTCACGGTGGTGTTTTCAAAGATGGCGGCCCACATTGAGGAGATGGGGTAAGTGTAGATTGTAGAATCACCGATATATATGAAAATATGTGATTTTCATAATTGGTAACTGTGTTATAATATGAGGCATGCTTCCAGATGCATATCATGTCATGCCAGATGCATACTTGTGAACCTATCAATAATTAATTGTATATTGAATTGCTTATAGTGATGGTGATGACAATGGCCAATGGTGATGTTTTTTATTCTTGATTTGTTGTGTCATCTGTGATCAACAGTAAAGGCGGCCGCTCACTAGGCCATTCGGCGCACGGAGGTCGCGATATCGCTACGAATTTCCGCGCATCTTTAGCGACATTCCGCCTTCGCGTCAGCCGAAACGTCAAAAATCGCGGACGAATGTCGTCGGCCGGCCATCTGCGGACCGGCGGAAAAAAGCTGATTCGAACGAGCTTTTTTCGGCGACTGAACCGCGGACAGGCCTGTCGCCATCGAAGCGGCGACCCGATCAGCCCAACCCGCTGATTCGGCTCCGCTTCCGAGGCAAGGAGCTGCCGACCCACATCCACTGTGGGTACGTGGCTGCCCCCGTCAGGGAGTGGATCCCGCCCCCCCCCCCCCCCCCCCCCCCCCGGCAGTGTCAGCAGTGCTGGCACTACGGCCACCTCAAGTGGACCTGCCAGGTGCGCACCGCCACCTGTGGTCGGTGCGCTGGCGAGCACGGCACCGAAGGGTGCACGCGCGCAGCACGCTGCGCCTCGTGCGACCAGGCCCACCCGGCCTGGGACCGCCGGTGTTTGGCCTGGGGTCTCGCTCGCGAGACAGAGCGCCTGAAGCGCGGCGACAGTCGGCGCCCACCGGACGCCCCGCCCTCCACCTCCCTCAGCCCAGGTCTCGCCCCCGGCGCTTGGCCGCCCCTCCCACCTCCCGGAACCTCCCCCCACCCCACCGGCCTCCCGCCAGACCCCCCAACCGACAGACCCCCCGACCACCACCCCAGCTCCCCGAGGCC
>JAXIVJ010012357.1:0-40612 GCA_036785665.1 Chirona hameri | reverse complement strand
ATCGGCTCAGAGAGAGAGAGAGGAGAGAACGGTGGTGACTCAGCGGCCGACCGGCCGGCGGTGGGAGGCTGACCACATCTCCGGCCCGAGCGGCCAAGCGGACAGAAACAGCGCTAAACATTGGCACGGCTACTCCGACAACTTGTCGAGACGCTTGGAAACACGGGACTCTGAGGCCAAGCGGACAGAAACAGCGCTAAACATTGGCACGGCTACTCCGACAACTTGTCGAGACGCTTGGAAACACGGGACTCTGAAGTTGTTTGCCAGATGGCTTTCAATACCTTGAAGCCCAGGCGCTTCCCAAGCGTAATGAAATATATATTTTATAAATAAGAGCAGTAGGGTATTTAAAACTAGAAAACTATTCAACACATCTGAAATAGAGAGGAAGCCTTTCGTTCAGCTATTCCATAAGTGATGTTAGTAAATTTCGCTGAAACTGCCAAGAACCGGACCATCCGCAAGTATGGCGGTGTGGTGGCTCAGTATGGTGGAATGGGATGGCGAAATGACAGCTCGTTTAGTATACATAAAACTCGTCCATGTGCGTCGTAAACCACCGCTTCCATCCAATAAAGTCAGTGCTGTCGACCTGGACTTCAGGACGCACTAACTAGTCGGCTATACGGCGCCAACGAACGGCTATACGGCGCCAACGAACGCTATACGGCGCCAACGAACGCTATACGGCGCCAACGAACGGCTATACGGCGCCAACGAACGGCTATACGGCGCCAGCAAACGGCTATACGGCGCCAGCGAACGGCTATACGGCGCCAACGAACGGCTATACGGCGCCAACGAACGGCTATACGGCGCTAGCGAACGGCTATACGGCGCCAGCGAACGGCTATACGGCGCCAGCGAACGGCTATACGGCGCCACCGAACGGCTATACGGCGCCAACGAACGGCTATACGGCGCCAACGAACGGCTATACGGCGCCAACGATCCAACGAATCCGTAGGCACTGGTGACGGATAAACTGACCATCAACCGCTGGCCAGTGTCCAGTAGATGGTTGTTGACCTGACAACCATATTACCACTGACCAGTGACCAGTGACCACTGACTAGTTACCAGTGACCAGTGACCAGTGACCAGTGACCAGTGATCAGTAACCAGTAACCATGACCAGTGACCAGTGACCAGTGACCAGTGATCAGTGATCAGTGATCAGTGATCAGTGATCAGTGATCAGTGATCAGTGATCAGTGATCAGTGATCAGTGATCAGTGATCAGTGATCAGTGATCAGTGATCAGTGATCAGTGATCAGTGATCAGTGATCAGTGATCAGTGATCAGTGATCAGTGATCAGTGATCAGTGATCAGTGATCAGTGATCAGTGATCAGTGATCAGTGATCAGTGATCAGGGATCAGGACCAGTGACCAGTGACCAGTGACCAGTGACCAGTGACCAGTGACCAGTGACCAGTGACCAGTGACCAGTGACCAGTGACCAGTGACCAGTGACCAGTGACCTGTGACCTGTGACCCGTCAATGGCTCCTGACGGCAGCAAAAGAGGGATAGGAACCAGGGATAACCAGGGATAGGTTCCTGTACCAGGGATAGGTGCACCGCTTCCTGTACCAGGGGCCGGGTTCGGTTCCTCGATGACTTCCCGTATAAGGTGTACTCTGGTCGCCACTAAACCTTGGAATGATGACCGTTCCCCAAGACATACGGACGGGCAACTTCCGGACGTAGCCGCTGTACGCAGCCGCTGTACCACATAGGGACATAGCGGCTGCGCTGTCGCGGAGAAACCCCAATAATAAACGAATGACTCCTGACTTCACCGAACACGTCACCACCGACCACCGACCAGTGACCACGACCAGTGACCAGTACACGACCTCCCACCACCGGATGTCTAGTCACCAACCCAAACAGATGCGTCTGCCCAGCAAGCAGTTAGGAAGAGACATCAGCGCTCGTGTAAAACCGCGCGTGACGGCGTGACGGTGTAACATCGCGCGTGACGGCGTTCCTCCCTCCCTCCCCTCCCTCCCTCCCTCCCTCCCTCCCTCCCTCCCTCCCTCCCTCCCTCCCTCCCTCCCTCCCTCCCTCCCTCCCTCCCTCCCTCCCTCCCTCCCTCCCTCCCTCCCTCCCTCCCTCCCTCCCTCCACTCATCCGACAGGAGTCACTCCGGAAATACGGCGCGCGTCGGGCGCGTCGGGGTCGGTACGTCGGCACGCGTGGTACGACAGACACGCAGGGATACGTGACAGGACAGGGGAAGGGCACGCAGCCGGTGAATCAGGATAGGTCAGAGGCAAGACACAGGACCGGGGCATCAGCACAGGTCAGAGGCAGGAGGACACCAGGGTTTCAGGTCGGCACGTCGCCTACTGAGACACGTCCCCTATGACGCGACCACTGTAACAGCGACGGAAATGAGGCTCATATGATGGTGTGATTCAGCTTGAGTGAACCGAGGCGGTGATTATGAGAATAGCGTGAGAAGCGAGAGGCGAAAGTCGACGGTCGAGTGTCCGAAGGTCGAGTGTCCCGAGGCGAGTATTACAGATATATTGCGCTATGCAGAGTAGGTCGCTGGCTACTCCGCAATACCGTCACCGTCACCATCACCGCCACCGTCACCGTCACCGTCACCGCCACCGTCACCGTCACCGTCACCGCCACCGTCACCGCCACCGCCACCGTCACCGTCACCGTCACCGTCACCGTCACCGCCACCGTCACCGTCACCGTCACCGTCACCGCCACCGCCACCGCCACCGTCACCGTCACCGTCACCGCCACCGCCACCGCCACCGTCACCGTCACCGTCACCGTCACCGTCACCGTCACCGTCACCGCCACCGTCACCGTCACCATCACCGCCACCGCCACCGCCACCGTCACCATCACCATCACCATCACCATCACCATCACCATCACCATCACCATCACCATCACCATCACAATCACCATCACCATCACCATCACCATCACCATCACCATCACCATCACCATCACCGCCACCGCCACCGCCACCGCCACCGCCACCGCCACCGCCACCGCCACCGCCACCGCCACCGCCACCGCCACCGCCACCGCCACCGCCACCGCCACCGCCACCGCCACCGCCACCGCCACCGCCACCGCCACCGCCACCGTCACCATCACCGTCACCGCCACCGTCACCGTGACCGTCACCGTCACGGTAGCATGGCAGCCGCAAATAGCGGCGCTGCTCGACACTCATGTCTGGGACCTGTGACGGTGCCACTCCCCGGCCTGGCAACGGTCGAGTCTGGGACCTGTGACGGTGCCACTCCCCGGCCTGGCAACGGTCGAGTCTGGGACCTGTGACGGTGCCACTCCCCGGCCTGGCAACGGTCGAGTCTGGGACCTGTGACGGTGCCACTCCCCGGCCTGGCAACGGTCGAGTCTGGGACCTGTGACGGTGCCACTCCCCGGCCTGGCAACGGTCGAGTCTGGGACCTGTGACGGTGGATCGAGTCTGGGACCTGTGACGGTGCCACTCCCCGGCCTGGCAACGGTCGAGTCTGGGACCTGTGACGGTGCCACTCCCCGGCCTGGCAACGGTCGAGGCTGGGACCTGTGACGGTGCCACTCCCCGGCCTGGCAACGGTCGAGTCTGGGACCTGTGACGGTGCCACTCCCCGGCCTGGCAACGGTCGAGTCTGGGACCTGTGACGGTTCCACTCCCCGGCCTGGCAACGGTCGAGTCTGGGACCTGTGACGGTGCCACTCCCCGGCCTGGCAACGGTCGAGTCTGGGACTTGTGACGGTGCCACTCCCCGGCCTGGCAACGGTCGAGTCTGGGACCTGTGACGGTTCCACTCCCCGGCCTGGCAACGGTCGAGTCTGGGACCTGTGACGGTGCCACTCCCCGGCCTGGCAACGGTCGAGTCTGGGACCTGTGACGGTTCCACTCCCCGGCCTGGCAACGGTCGAGTCTGGGACCTGTGACGGTGCCACTCCCCGGCCTGGCAACGGTCGAGTCTGGGACCTGTGACGGTTCCACTCCCCGGCCTGGCAACGGTCGAGTCTGGGACCTGTGACGGTGCCACTCCCCGGCCTGGCAACGGTCGAGTCTGGGACCTGTGACGGTGCCACTCCCCGGCCTGGCAACGGTCGAGTCTGGGACCTGTGACGGTGCCACTCCCCGGCCTGGCAACGGTCGAGTCTGGGACCTGTGACGGTTCCACTCCCCGGCCTGGGAACGGTCGAGTTTGACATCAAGCGACGCGTGCAACAGCGTGCAACTTTATCAGCCTGCCGGTCATGCCAATGGAGAGTGATATGATGGTGTGCTATGATGTGTGATATGATGTGATATGATGTCGGGAGAGTGATATGATGTTTGATCGTTCTCACGGCGACGCGTCAGCAGAGTATCACAGCCGCGGAATACCCGACTCAGCGATATCGCCGAATACGCGGCTAAATCGGCACAGGAGTGTGTCGTTTTAGGCCGCTGAAGTTCGCCGCTGAAGTTCGCCGTCCCCAGTCCTTGTAAGGGCCCCACGCTGCCCTTCCTGGCAACGGCACGGCCATGGCCCAGTACTCCAAGGCGAGGCCATGTCTGGCATGATCTGTGACGAGACCTCCCCCCTTACAGAGCAGCAGACATGTGCCTGGATCCCGGGATCCAGCTGAGATCCGCATCTCTGTGTCCTGTGTTCCGGGATCCACACGGGACACCATATCCAGGTATACAATAAGCCGAGGGATCCACAAAGATCCCAGATCCTGATATATTCTATGCCGAGGGATCCACTGGGATCCCATATCCAATTTCGGGATCCAGGCACGCCGGTAGGTACCCACTTCTTGCTAATTGTAATATATGGGATAATTCATTACAATCTATATGTTTGCTAATAGGTAAAAGGTAATTTGCAGGTACTAATTATCTACATAGTACATACGTAAAATAGAGACCACAATTTGTTATGTCAGTCCCTGCATCAAGATCTGAGGCTCGTTTAAATTATAGATCCACTGAGATCCCAGATCCTGAAGCATTTTACTCCCGAGGGATCCAGGAGGATCCCAGATCTGTATGCAGTTTACGCAGAGGGATCCACTGGGATCTCAAAGATCTTCATGCATTTTATACCGAGGGATCCACTGGGATCCCATATTTAACTTCGGTATCCAGACACAAGTCTGCCAAGCAGTTCTGTGATGCGTCAATCCTTCATCATTAGTCCGGGCAGCTTCATCGAGCCTGACGTGACTGGAGTGGCGGCGGCACAGGACACACACACACACACACACACCGTGGCTTGTCAGCGGAACAACTCGTCAGCACACACACACACACACACACACACACACACACACACACACACACACACACACACACACACACACACACACACACACACACACACACACACACACACACACACACACACACACACACACACACACACACACACACACACACACACACACACACACACACACACACACACACACACACACACACACACACACACACACACACACACACACACACACACACACCACACACACACACACACACACACACACACACACACACACACACACACACACACACACACACACACACACACACACACACACACACACACACACACACACACACACACACACACACACACACACACACACACACACACACACACACACACACACACACACACACACACACACACACACACACACACACACACACACACACACACACACACACACACACACACACACACACACACACACACACACACACACACACACACACACACACACACACACACACACACACACACACACACACACACACACACACACACACACACACACACACACACACACACACACACACACACACACACACACACACACACACACACACACACACACACACACACACACACACACACACACACACACACACACACACACACACACACACACACACACACACACACACACACACACACACACACACACACACACACACACACACACACACACACACACACACACACACACACACACACACACACACACACACACACACACACACACACACACACACACACACACACACACACACACACACACACACACACACACACACACACACACACACACACACACACACACACACACACACACACACACACACACACACACACACACACACACACACAACACACACACACACACACACACACAACACACACACACACACACACACACACACACACACACACACACACACACACACACACACACACACACACACACACACACACACACACACACACACACACACACACACACACACACACACACACACACACACACACACACACACACACACACACACACACACACACACACACACACACACACACACACACACACACACACACACACACACACACACACACACACACACACACACACACACACACACACACACACACACACACACACACACACACACACACACACACACACACACACACACACACACACACACACACACACACACACACACACACCACACACACACACACACACACACACACACACACACACACACACACACACACACACACACACACACACACACACACACACACACACACACACACACACACACACACACACACACACACACACACACACACACACACACACACACACACACACACACACACACACACACACACACACACACACACACACACACACACACACACACACACACACACACACACACACACACACACACACACACACACACACACACACACACACACACACACACACACACACACACACACACACACACACACACACACACACACACACACACACACACACACACACACACACACACACACACACACACACACACACACACACACACACACACACACACACACACACACACACACACACACACACACACACACACACACACACACACACACACACACACACACACACACACACACACACACACACACACACACACACACACACACACACACACACACACACACACACACACACACACACACACACACACACACACACACACACACACACACACACACACACACACACACACACACACACACACACACACACACACACACACACACACACACACACACACACACACACACACACACACACACACACACACACACACACACACACACACACACACACACACACACACACACACACACACACACACACACACACACACACACACACACCACACACACACACACACACCACACACACACACACACACACACACACACACACACACACACACACACACACACACACACACACACACACACACACACACACACACACACACACACACACACACACACACACACACACACACACACACACACACACACACACACACACACACACACACACACACACACACACACACACACACACACACACACACACACACACACACACACACACACACACACACACACACACACACACACACACACACACACACACACACACACACACACACACACACACACACACACACACACACACACACACACACACACACACACACACACACACACACACACACACACACACACACACACACACACACACACACACACACACACACACACACACACACACACACACACACACACACACACACACACACACACACCACACACACACACACACACACACACACACACACACACACACACACACAACACACACACACACACACACACACACACACACACACACACACACACACACACACACACACACACACACACACACACACACACACACACACACACACACACACACACACACACACACACACACACACACACACACACACACACACACACACACACACACACACACACACACACACACACACACACACACACACACACACACACACACACACACACACACACACACACACACACACACACACACACACACACACACACACACACACACACACACACACACACACACACACACACACACACACACACACACACACACACACACACACACACACACACACACACACACACACACACACACACACACACACACACACACACACACACACACACACACACACACACACACACACACACACACACACACACACACACACACACACACACACACACACACACACACACACACACACACACACACACACACACACACACACACACACACACACACACACACACACACACACACACACACACACACACACACACACACACACACACACACACACACACACACACACACACACACACACACACACACACACACACACACACACACACACACACACACACACACACACACACACACACACACACACACACACACACACACACACACACACACACACACACACACACACACACACACACACACACACACACACACACACACACACACACACACACACACACACACACACACACACACACACACACACACACACACACACACACACACACACACACACACACACACACACACACACACACACACACACACACACACACCGCCATTATCGTCCACCAGCCGGGCAGCCCGAAGCTACCCACCCGTCTGTACTATCCGTATGTGTGGAATGTCCGATTCGGCCCCTGTCCCCGAGCTGGACAGGCCGTACCTCTCACTGTGTGTCCGCCTTGCCACACGGCGAGGGCGTGGCCGGGAACATAGCCGCCCAGTAGCGCTCCGGCGGCGAGCTGCGGCCCACAGCCGGCCGGCCGGCTGGTGGACGGTGAGCCAGCCATGTATGGGGGGCGGACGGTCAGGCGCGACACTATCGCCCCACCCTGTGACCTCGCATTGTTGCCCGGCCTGTGGCCTCGCATTGTCATCCGTCCTGTGACCTTGCATTGTGATCCGAGGAGAGGGACGGAATAACGGAACTCCGTTCGGCAGTTCCTCTGGCTAGGCAATCAGGCTAATAGAGATAGGCAATCACAGTAGGGAGGAATCGCGCCACCGGTCCATGTACTTATTTGCTTGGGAACGTAACAGTGATAACAAATCAAAATGATTGATAGGATTAAACTTCAAGCATAGATAAGGTTGAAGCTTTCTGGGCTAACGCAAAACGTTGGTAGAGCTACTAAACTGGTAATCAACCTTTTAGGGTTTGGCCAATATTTTATGAGAGAAAGGAAGACGAGTGGCCAATTATTAATGGTGGTTTTACATGAGCTGTCGGTTGTAGAGGGCTGGGCTTCACGTCGACAATGCTATGTGTACCCGGTGTGTTGGCCACCTCGAGACAGGATTGCAAACGTGCGGGGAATGCAAGCAAAGTCAAATAAACAGCAGCTCAGTGCGAGATGCCTTACTAACCGCTGTAAGCTACACCGTTTTGAACGCTGGACTTTGCACGATGTCGTTGGGATGCGATGTTTGATCTTCCACAAGTCATCATTTCATCAATGGGATTCAGGGTATGGAGAAAATATAGCATAACTCAACGCATCCAACGCATATCATCACCCGGAAATGGGACGTTTGATCACCGGAAGTCGTCTCCTGATGGACGTTACGCCATAGCGACCGTTGACGTTGGTTTCCTGAGTTCGTGGATCGGACCTGCTACTCACCACTGGAGCACGATCGAATATCAGGGGTATTACCCGCCTGACGACGAATCACCTCCAGTAACCACTTCCGACCGAAGACGGCTCAGCAGCAGCTGATGCCGAGACGGTCGGCTGGCGTCAGTTCAAAGGGCCTGATACAGCGGCGGCAAATCTTCACTCGGTAGGCACAGGAGAGGTGCACTCCTGAACTGACGCGGCCAGCCAGGCCCGCTGAATCGGCAGCGATCACACACACACACACACACACACACACTGTCAGCGCGGAGTATCTCACTCCGTGACGGCGCTGTCTCACTCCGTCGCGGCGCTGTCTCACTTCATCGCAACACTCGCCCGCACGTGTATCAATCCGCAATCCGGCTCACGTGTCTCAATCCGCAATCCGGCTCACGTGTCTCAATCCACAATCCGCAACCCGTCACACGTATCTCAATCCACCGACTCGACTCGGCCAGCAGCGTCCGACACCTCCTGTTACACCACTCTGCCTCCTCACAGAGACACGGCGTGACTGGAGCCGACCGCCGTACCGCAGCTATCCGAGCGACTGGAGCCGACCGCCGTACCACAGCTATCCGAGCGACTGGAGCCGACCGCCGTACCGCAGCTATCCGAGCGACTGGAGCCGACCGCCGTACCGCAGCTATCCGAGCGACTGGAGCCGACCGCCGTACCGCAGCTATCCGAGCGACTGGAGCCGACCGCCGTACCACAGCTAGCCGAGCGACTGGAGCCGACCGCCGTACCACAGCTATCCGAGCGACTGGAGCCGACCGCCGTACCACAGCTATCCGAGCGACTGGAGCCGACCGCCGTACCACAGCTATCCGAGCGACTGGAGCCGACCGCCGTACCACAGCTATCCGAGCGACTGGAGCCGACCGCCGTACCACAGCTATCCGAGCGACTGGAGCCGACCGCCGTACCACAGCTATCCGAGCGACTGGAGCCGACCGCCGTACCGCAGCTATCCGAGCGACTGGAGCCGACCGCCGTACCTCAGCTATCCGAGCGACTGGAGCCGACCGCCGTACCACAGCTATCCGAGCGACTGGAGCCGACCGCCGTACCACAGCTATCCGAGCGACTGGAGCCGACCGCCGTACCACAGCTATCCGAGCGACTGGAGCCGACCGCCGTACCTCAGCTATCCGAGCGACTGGAGCCGACCGCCGTACCACAGCTATCCGAGCGACTGGAGCCGACCGCCGTACCGCAGCTATCCGAGCGACTGGAGCCGACCGCCGTACCACAGCTATCCGAGCGACTGGAGCCGACCGCCGTACCACAGCTATCCGAGCGACTGGAGCCGACCGCCGTACCTCAGCTATCCGAGCGACTGGAGCCGACCGCCGTACCACAGCTATCCGAGCGACTGGAGCCGACCGCCGTACCACAGCTATCCGAGCGACTGGAGCCGACCGCCGTACCACAGCTATCCGAGCGACTGGAGCCGACCGCCGTACCTCAGCTATCCGAGCGACTGACGACTGACGCCCCACACCCGGCCGACTGGAGCCGCCCGCGGTCCGCCGAGAGAGAAGCGCAGCGTCCGGAGGGGTGGGGTAGGGGAAGGGGAGGAGCGGGGTAGGGGAGGGGTGGCCGTGAACTGAGCTGCCGAGCGGGGGCGGAGGCAGAGGGCAGCCTGTGCTGATGGACTGCGACGGGTGGCAGGCAGAGAGGAGGGAGACATGGCAGAGGAGAGGCGGACAGGGGGGGGGGGGAGGGCAGGGCAGTCAGCGGTGCGGACTGGGGTAGCCTGTGCTGAAAGACAGCGCCGGATGTCATGTAAGGCAAGGGGCACTGGGCAGAGGCAAGTAGTCTAAGGTGGGGACGGAGCAGACTGCTAATGCAGCATCGGGTAGCAGGCAGAGGGGAGGGGGACTGGGCAGGACATGGATATATGCATCCGCCCCCGTAGCACAGATGGTAAGCGCACCCAACCGACTCAATTTCCGTTATAGCGAAACGGGAATGTTCATGTCCACCCTAACTCGATGAAGTTAATTGTACTAGACTAGAACTTGTACGGTTGGTGAGTGGTGACAGCGGTCGCTGATGGTCAGATAAGGTTAGCGTACGCTTCTGCAGGGGGAATGGCTTCGGAACTCACCTGAGCATATGTACAGCCAGCGGGACGCCGCTCAGCGAGTCGTCCACCACGGCACGGTTGGGGCGGGCGTCCGCCTGAAATGGCCGGGAACGTCAGTAAAACCAACGCAGGTGTATGCGTAATATACACACAAACAAGCACATGCACACTGGAACACATGTGGAAAGGCTGTGCAAATGGATGACAAGACACATGCAAGCTAACCTAATTAATGCAGCAATTGAAACTGGAGATGGAATGTTACTTTTCGGTTGGCAAATCAGTAAAAGGCCCACAAACCTGAAAAATTTCACAAAAGATATAATTTATCTTTAACAATATTACGAAATGCAAATGAGGGCAATTGAAAGCATAGCCAAGTTTATGGAACCATCACATTCAATAACCAATAGATACCATATGATCCATGAGTCCAGGAGCCCTCTCAAACTCATATTCATCCAGGTCCAGGTTGTAGTGGAAATCCATGAGGGATGTTGCAGGATGTGAGGTGAAGGAGTGGTCACAATGGGATGTCACTTCACTTCTGATTTGTCCACTGTTGAAAAAGGAATGTAGCAACAGCCTTATGTCATACTGTCTGCCCCTGTAGCTCAGTTGGGAGAGCGCTAGACTTCTGACCTCGCCCGGTAGTGGCAGCCCGGGTTCGACTCGATTCGGCGCTCGCTATTTGCTCCTGACTGGGATGGCCTGTGACTGGTGGCAGCGGTCGCACTCAAGATCAGATGACGTCAGAGGGCGGGGCGGATCGTGTCCCAAGTATGTCGGCCACGTAAAACTTTCGCTTATAAATTCTGCCGGACGCCAGGAATTGCTCGATCGGGTGGTGGGGTCAGGGCCTGCGCAACAAGCTATGCTTAGCGCGGGGTCTGACCTCGGAAATCCATCCATTCAAAACATTCGGACTAAATTTATATAAATAAATAAAAATACTGGACTCGATATTCCTGCCCTTAACAAAACAAAACACTTGTAACACTAAAAAATGTTGAATTTAGTTAAAATAATATTTGGGACTTCATATGCAACAGTAATCTTAGCAATAATGCAATTTGTTAGGACTGAAACATGTATATTGAGAAGAAAGTCGTTAGACAAGCGGTCCCCGCTTGCTTCGCTGCGCGAAGAGGCGACGCCGTTGGCGTCGGTTGAGCCGTTAACTTATTTGGGGTTACACTAAATCGTACGAAAATTGCATTTATCAACCTGTGATCCGTCAAACGGGAGTGCGTTTCAAGCGCAGAATGTTCTTCGAGAATAGTTACTTCGGAACCAATATTCGGTGGTTATTGAAAGCTTTACCGGCCCGAATTACGCCGACCAAAATGGGGATTACAGCGATTTATTAAAACTCTATTTATAACTTTCATGTTTGTAAATACGCGTATATTTTGGGTGGATATGGTTAGAAATGACTGCGCTCCACAGCTGTATAACTTTTACCGTTCAACACCGTCAGGTTTTGCCGGCATGGCGGTGTAATCGTTTTTTTTTAAATTGTCAAATTGTATATCCCAAGTCGATTTAAATGCATAAATACTGATCGGTAAGCCTCAGTTTTACATGCATTTTATTATACAGCCGGTACATTTGTCTACACGATTGCAAATGTTCTACACGATTGCAAATGCAAATGATGCACCAACACATGATGACAAAGCACCAACACTTGTGATGCCACAATAGAAGATTATATTGCTTAAAAGTTACATTTAACTATCCTTAGGGTCACAGCAGAAGTGCAACATAGAATAAGGATTTAGCATTGACTTATTTTGCATCCTAGTTTAAGGTGAAAAGTCTACTTTGTTTGCACTGCTAATTCTACTGAGTTGGGGTAAATGAAACCCCTTTCTTTGCCTGCAGGGTGATTTCTCAATCTCATTTCATATTCACTAGGATTCCAAAGGGTGCCAGGGAGCATACTTACCTGGATGGCATTCATTTTAAGATTATTCATTTGTTAAAAGAATAATCTTTAAATGAATGCCATCCAGGTAAGTATGCTCCCTGGTACCCTTTGGAATCCTAGTGAATATGAAATGAGATTGAGAAATCACCCTGCAGGCAAAGAAAGGGGTTTCATTTACCCCAACTCAGTAGACTTAGCAGTGCAAACAAAGTAGACTTTTCACCTTCAACTAGGATGCAAAATATGTCAATGCTAAATCCTTATTCTATGTTGCACTTCTGCTGTGACCCTAAGGATAGTTAAATGTAACTTTTAAGCAATATAATCTTCTATTGTGGCATCACAAGTAGGTAATAAATCAAATAGGCAGCTCTTTACATAACTAGGATTACACATATTTATGTAGGTATAGGGTTGCTTTTAATGTTCCTTCTCTCCTTCCTTCCAATGATGATTAGGGGTTTAGGGCCACCAACTGGCTTAATTTTTCCAGACTTCTACTCACCACCTCTAGGTTAGGTTAAGTGTTTTTTTTCCCGGGTTAGGTTAGGTTATAACATTTTTGTGAGGTGGCAAGTAGCAGTCTGGAAAAAAATGACACCAACTGCTTGGGTCACTTGCATCCACTTCCTTCCCATGACTTACACTTAGTAAGGGAACCCAACCAGGTGAGTGAACCCGGTGAGTGAACACTGAAAACGTCCAGCTTTGTACCCCACTTATATCTCTGCAACCAATAGCATGACAAAATGGTACATAAAAACACAGCATTATAATTTTAAAAAAACAGCATTTACATAAAAATACAGGTAAAGTCTAAAATAAGTCAACAGATATTCCATTAGGGTGAACCTAGCCATGCACAAGGGAAGGTACAGCTTGAGCTCAAGCTTGATAAAGCAACCTCAGTAAACAAGGGAAAAAATACTTGACCTTGCAGTTGCACTGATGACAATGCACATGAACATGCACACTTCACATCAACACCATGGGCACAGTGCACACCAAACTGTTTCCTACATTCCAAGGTTGTACTAGCATTCACATTCAACGCTCTTACCTATTCTTTTAAATAAAACCACGGCAAGTTGAAATAACCACGGACACTAGCAAAGACTTGCGATCTCTCGGCCGTAGTCTTCTGTGCAATGCAGAGCAGCTCAATAACATTTGTTTGTATTCGAAGAGGTAGGATTGTTATCTCCATGGCTTGTTTATTTGTCTCATTACGTCATAAATTATAGCCAATGAAAACACGTTTTGAACATCGACACCAACGAAATGTTTGTTTACTTCTCAATTCAGACACTGGGCCCTCAACCAGTGTGAGGGTGGCAACAGTCGTCAACTGACAACTACACTCCCAACTTCGAAATTTTCAAAGCCGGTTGCACATCCCATTTGCAAAATGACACATATCAGAGTGTGCCGTTTGGAAAACAAATAGGTTTCCAAATGACTAAGTGCTAATGACGTCATATTACTCGCAAGCTAAGCCGGATAATTCATAGCATTTGATAAGGCCTTGTTTTACCCAGGTTCGTATAATAAAGAACAACCACTAGAAGCACTGCTCAGGTGGTTGTTTGCCGGCATAGCACGACGTCACGGGTACAAATATTCAAGTATCGCGGACGCTAGGCTTTTGAATAGCTTCGCCATTGGCTGACAAATCGGACGTACTTGGACTAAAATGGACACATTTCGTCGATAGCTATCATTAGCAATAATCACTGCACATTGTGCACGAATGCGAATGGGACGTTCGGTCATATAGACAAAGTACCTTGATAGACAGATGGTGTTGGTGACCAGTGCAATGTATTGAAAGGAATTGTAATTATTTTGCTCTCACTTTGGTGGACATTTCGTCAGAACGCAGTAAGCATTTTCGTTAGCTATTTGGCCTCATGGATATATATTGTTTAACCCATAACAACCAACAATGCTGATGCAGCCTCAGCCTGCACTTAATTTCACTTTTTGATTTTGAAATAAAAATTGATTTAAATTTATAATGAATTGTGGCTAGGTAGGTACTTGTTGTGTACTTTAGCCATTTCTCCTTAAATTTAAAGCATGATACATGAAAAGGCTATCCTTTCCAATATCCCTCTTCATTGATTAACTTATTATGTGAACAGCCTTCAACATATTGACATGACTGTTGGTGATGTGGAGAGACCCCTGTCTGGTGAGGTCTCAGGACATCATCTACACCTGGGCCAGATGAGGTACATCCCATGATGTTGAAGGAATGTGCAAGCATTCTTTGCTACCCACTGCACACAATTTTCAGAGAATCACTTACTACCATACCATACTGTACAATAGAGAAAGAGTATCAGAATTTAGATTCTGCCTTGGGTCAGGAATGACATAGATGACACCAGTGTGTGTCAAGGCTGGCCTTGAACACTGAACAGGTTAACAGTTTGGGCAGAGACAACAGATTCAGGGAGGAAGTTCCAGTTGTTGATTACTCTTGCGCTGAGGGTATTTTGTCTTGCTCTTGGCTTGGCTCGCAGCTTCCTCAGCTTCCAGGGATGATGACCTCTCGTAGCTCCAGAGGGCACAGGTGTGAAGAAGATGTCTGATTGCATGTCTCCCTCTCTATGACTGCCTCCATGGAAGAGTAGGTAGAGCAGAATCATGTTGCCTCACCTTTGGGCTTTGTCTGTAGTATAGTGATGGCAGGTTGAGTAGTCAGAGGCGCTGGGTGTATGGCTCATGGCAAATACTGGTGATCAGACAAGTGGCACAGCACTGTACTCACTCAATGAGGATCTGGTCTGCTCTGTTAAAGGCCCCCCCCCCCCCCCCAATACAGCGTTTCCATATTTGAGGTGAGGATGCACTAAGGTTTTGTATAAGAGAGGGAGCGTGTCATGGTCTCTTTTGAAAGGATCGCCTGTTAACGCTCAGGATCTGGTTCCCTTTGCCACTGCAATGGTTCCTTGTGTTCAGAATTTTAAGTCTGTGTCCACAAGGATCCCCAGGTCTTTTTCATAGGAAGTGGTTTTGAGCTCGCTGTTGCACACTGTATAAGTGTGATATAGGTTTGAGGAGCCGACGTGGATAACCTTGCATTTGGCTTCATTGAAGGGAAGTTGCCACTGGTTTGACCACTGGACAGCTTGACTGATGTCAGCCTGCAGTACCTCTGAGTCACTGCAGTTTGTCACGCCACAGTATATCTTGGTGTCATCTGTGAATTTGTGTATGTGACTGGATGACGTCAGGCAGGTTGTTTATGAAGATGAAGAAGAGCAGGGGGCCTAAGACAGAGCCTTGTAGCACACTGGTTGACACTGCAGACCAGTCTGATTGGCAGCCGTTCAGCACAAAATGCTGCTTGCAATCACTGAGGAAGGCCTGGATCCAGCGAAGCAGCTTCCCCTCAATAATCTCAGTTTGCTCAGTAGGCACAAATGGGGCACGACATCAAATGCTTTGCAGTAGTCTAAGTAAAGAGTCAACTGGCTTCCCATCCTTGAGCATGCTGGTCCAGTCTTCTAGCATGTGAAGCAGCTGAGAAGAGCAGGAGCGTCTTGGGCGGAAGCCGTATTGGTCTGGAGACAGCTGGTGGGTGTCAAGCATGTGGGACATTATTACATTGCAGATAAGCGATTTGATAACCTTGCAAGGTATTGCTGTGAGGCTAATGGGGCAGTAATTTCGGGGGTCCTGCTTGCTGCCCGTCTTAAAAATGAGTAATCAACCCCATAGTGTCCAAATTCAGAGAGTTAGGGGGATGACAAAATTATGTCATGTTGCCAGATGTGATATCATGGAATGGGACGTGTCCAGCTAAAAACATGAAAATTCTTACCTCATTTTCATGTTTTTGGACCCGGAGACCTCCTTTGTCCTATCATTTTTGATAAAACAAACAATTGTGTCATCCTCCATTCCTCCTAAATCTCTGAATTTGGCCACCATGATCGACCCAATCTTCCAGTCTTCGGGGTGTGAGTCAGTATCAAGGCTCTTACGGTAGAGGGTGGCGTGGCCAGGGGCGCGGCGAGGAACACAGCGCATTCCCGAAGGAGCCTGGAGTGAACACCAGGGCCGACAGCCCTGGTCAGTTTCAGACTCTGTCAGTTTGCTTTTGACTGCAGCAGCAGTGATATCGATGTCAGTGAAAGTCTCCCCTTCAAATCGGTGCGTCAGAACCGGAATGTCAGATGTCTTTGGTGGTGAACACGCTGGTGAAGAAGTTGTTTAATATGCTTGCTTTGTCCGCATCGCAGGTGGCCAGGGTTCCGTTTGAGTCTACGATATCGTCGATCCTGCTTTTCATATGGAGTCTTGAGTTTGAGCGGTGCTGACAAAACGTGATTTAACGTCACTGACTGCAGAGCGTTGCACCAATCAAATTGCAAGATTTCAGCTAGCAATAGCGCAATAGTTGAAATTAAACAGTCTGTTGGTGGCGTGTTGCGTGCGGGTTTCGATGGCTGACGTTCATCAAGTTAGCAGCATCAGATATCACACTGGCAGTGTGACATTCTGAGGTGTCTCGATTTGCCCCAAATTGTGCATACAGGTCCTCCTCGATGCGCTGATTCCGAAAATATGCCTCTATAGGGCGGTATTTTTTTTCGTTTACGAGTTACAGCCATTCGCTTGAGCGCGGCGCCTACGATGGAGCCGGGCACCGCCAGTGACGTCATCCGGCGGTCCGCCGAGTTCAAGGTCAAATGGCTCGTGTCTACCTGGTTATAGGGCCTTGAGTTTGAGTAGCGCCAGAATCCCTTTGGATTTTGCTTCATATTTGCCACGATGCTCGCCTCATAATCGTGTCGCAGTTTTCTGGTTAGGCTCCTCAGCTGATGTATGCACCTTATAAACCTAGCATGAGCGAGCGGATCTTGGGACGCCGCGTATTTCTTCCAGATACGCTCTTTTTTCTCTTTTTAAGTTGCATAGCGTTGCTATTTATGTATATATTATTATGTTTTCGGCTTGCCCTAGACGTTGGGATGCAGACTTGAGCCATCGTCTCCAGGTTTCTTAGGAAGAACTCGTAGGCCCTGTCCATAGACATGCCAGTCATCCCGTCCCAATCCATGTTGGTGATCATGGTGTTCAACTGGTTGAAGTCGGCCCTGTTGTAGTTAGGCTTCGGGACAGCCATTACCAGCCTGGGGTATAGCAGCACTTGACAACAGCCGTTAGGATGACGTGATCACTATGACCTATTCCAGAAGCGTGCCTCAGGTTCGTTAGCATTCCTTCTTCGTTTGTATCAGCAGATACAATGTGTGTGGTGCCTCTCCCTGTCTGAATTACGTGGGTTTGGTGACATGAATAAGACAGTCTTAGATGTCAACCAGAAACTGGTGTGAGGAATGAGCAGGGTTTGCAGCGGAGAACCAGTTAGACCAGCTAATGCAGCGTACTAGCATTGGAAAATTTGGGTGGAAAACGACACCCTATGGATACTATTTTCCAACTCTTTTTTCCGAGCTTTACTGTGAATTTTCCACTCCTTATTTTACAATGTATTGGATAATTGGAACCCTGATACTGATTGCATTGTTGGATGGCAATGGTCATTGTCCAGTATCATCTGACAGCTCAATTTACACTCATCTGTGTTATCTCCTTCAGGTCAGTGTCTTGTTCGTCCGCCAGTCAATTGAACAATTCATATCTGCCCTGCGGTGGCACTGACAGCATACCACAGACCAAGCGACACCGAGAGTGAAGACCCGCCGCCGCGATGAACGCGCCACCATCATTCGAATCATTCCTCCTGTTCGATGGCGAGAAGAAGATCGTTCGCGAGCAGGACACCAAGGTCCCGAACGCCGCCATCTACACCTTCAACAAGGAGGACCACACGGTGGGCAACATGATCCGCAACCAGCTGCTCAAGGACCCGAACGTCATCTTCGCCGGCTACAAGAACCCGCACCCGCTCGAGTCGAAGGTGATCCTCCGCATCCAGACGACATCAGACTACACGCCGGACGAGGCTCTCATGAACGGCATCACTGATCTGCTCTCTGAGCTCAGTCTGCTGGAGGAGAGATTCAGCGACGCGGCGAGACACTTCAAGAGCGACCGGCTGTAGCGCGGCTCGTGGGGGGGGGAGTGGTGCGGGGGGGTTGGGGGGTGAGGGTCATGGGGTGGGAGTGGTAATGACTGCCGAAGCAGGCAGCGATGACAGCGATCGTTTGTGTCAGTTGTGGAGGCCGCTGTCTACCGCAGGCTGGATGTGCCGTCGCTGGGCGGAAGGTTACTGGTGTCGCGACTCGCGGCTGTCATCATTGTGTACCATTATACATTCGCCAAACTTGCTTGGCTGTTACGAAAAGCCGATCATGTCATCGGCATAGTTGGTCCATCAATATCACGAGTGAACATCTTTCTCCGATGTCTGATTTTCGGATCTCACACCAATGCGTGTCATTCAACTTGAAGCGAACTAAATGTATTGAATAATGATTAAACACCCACAAAACGTCTGTATTTGTGGGGCAACGGGCGCGGCAGACACGTACAAACGTTCTCATTCCCGCTCTACGCAGCTCAGCATGGCGCTGAATTGAAAATATAAATATCATATCAACCTATACAATACCATACAAAATGATACAGAATACATATGAAGTGATACAAAGGATGGGCTGAAAGTTGGCGAGTTTGTACTGGCATGTATAACAAAACAACATGCACTAGGCTGACGGGTGAAAGAAGCATTGTCCCGTTCAGAATGCCATACGTAGCCAGTCAGGCAATAAGACGACCAGCCGCAGTCTTCGCAGCCGTTTTAAAGACATAAAGACATAAAGACATAAAAGAAAAGTGCAACAAAGAGCCTCTTGGGCCCATCCGAGGTTGCACCCCCCATCCCCCCCCCCCCTCCACCAGTCTCGCCCCTTCAAATCACCTTACTCTACCTGCATAAAAGAAGGCTAATCCCACGAGTATTGTGCACGTTTACCGCATACACACAAGAACAGTTCATCAAATCACTTCACATAGTGTGGACCAGCCAACAGCACATTACTGCAATACTGTACAACACTACCTGCCCAAAACGCGAAAGGACCACACTCCAATAGTACATTTACAAAAGTCACGGAGGCAGAGGAACCAGTACCGGCATCACTGGCTCTAGCGGGTAGCTCACTATGTAAAGGAAATTAGCTGGCGATTCTGGCCATTCCAGGGGCGGATCCAGCCGCTCAGTTTGGGGGGGGGGCACAAAAATTTGGCCTTCAGCAGGCACGTAGCCAAGATTTTTCTCAATGTTGTTGACCAGGGGGGGGGGGGTCGAGTCGTCAGAGAATCTCATTTTATCTAGTGTAACTTTGTTTTGCTCTGGGGGAGGGGTCATGGCCTCCGTGCCCCCCCCCCCCTTTGGCTACGTACCTGGCCTTCAGGTAACCAAATTTTGTTGCAAAGACTCATAATTCAAAACAAACATAGTTTGAACCTCATGACGTCGAGAGCTGATAACTGACAAGCACCTGTTTTGGAGACGGCCGTGTCATAACGGTACCACACAAAGGTAGGATGTACAAAGTAACGCCTAAGAATATATAAAATACTTTATCAATATGCTGACGCAAGTTATAACTGGTTGATATTAAAGGGACATTCCCACCTTAACACTAGTTTTGAGTTGAGATAGCTAAGTTAGTGGCCATAGAGCGAAACTTAGGGGGGTAACATTGAAAACAAACACAGTTATCTGGTCTAAGAGAAATTCAATTGTGATTTTAAAATTTGGGCCTTAGTAAGGCCCACCCTTATATGGAGTTTTGTACCGATGACGTCAGCTCTCGTTATGGCCGGGTATACTTGTTTAGAAAGAAACTTTGATTTTCTATGATCGCGAATCGCGATGTTTGATTGTTGATTGATGTGTTACGCCGTGCCATCAACATTTGACCAGTTTTAATCTTTTTAAGTCAATAATTTCCATTTAAGAGCAATCAGGTATGCATCGAATGCCCTATGTTGTGTGTGGCGAATCAAATATTTCTACTACGGTGTACAGGTGAGCATGGGTGGAGCTTCCCAGAAAACGTTGGTGGGGAAAAATGCCATATTGGCCGGATGTTTTACATTATTGAGGTGAAAAATGCAATATTAATGCCAGGAAACCTTCAAATCTGACAAAAGTTGGTGGGGCATAACACAAAGTTGGTGGGGCAGTAGCCACACCATGTGAATAGGAAACTCCATCTGTGCAGGTGAGTTGTCATGCTATTCCATTTACCAACAGCCAACGGCCCAACATATTCCTATTTTCCTATCAACATATTCACTAATTATGCTGTGATTATCGTTTCAAATATCACAAGAGCATAAGCCAGACAAAAGGTAATTTGTTTAGCATTAGGATAAATCATTTGGGTAAGACGCCTATGACGGATACCTTTGCACAACATTGAGTGGGAAAATGTGCCACATGCCATTATTTTAAGATTGAAAAGAAGGGTTTGACACATTAAAAAATAAAAGGAGGAAATTGTACTTTTCTGTTACCCTGAGGAGGATTTCAAAACACATTTCACCAAATAAAAGTTGCTTATATTGTATAAATGCTGAAGCATGCCAATTTTCTGCATTTTTTTCCTTCACATTTGGCAGGGCTATGCCCACTGGCATTCCACTGCAACTGTATCCGCCAGTGGTGTTCTATCAATATGTTCGCTAGTGATGATGTTCATTGTTCAGTGAGCAAAATTATAAATTATGGAAATGTAAGGTTCTTTGACCAAAAATGATGCAGGTAGGTAATCTTCGACTAAGGCAGGTACCTGTCAGTGTGCAGTGTAATTCACAGTATGGCAGCATATGGTAACATCATAAAAGCAGCTGCATTGTGCACCACGGCAAAATTTCCATATTTCTGCTGAAGAAGCTGTTAAACCTAACCAGGGTGTGTCAGGAAACAATTATAATAACATAATCAAACCTGACCTAACCTTTACAGCAATTACGGTTGCAGGGACCAATATTTGAACAATCCGCTCACTGCGCTGCAGTCCTACTGGGATCTGTTGCCCCCAGACCCCCAGACCATCTTGTAGACAAAACCTAACCCTACAGCGATAATAAGTTGTCCGATATATTAATGCAACCTAACCTAACCTATTTATAATAATAAAGGCTTCATCAGAAGACATGGAAATGCTGTCCTGGTGCACAATGCCTGTTTTTCTGATGTTACCATGTGATGCTGTGACGTCATACTGTACATAACATGGTGCACTGACAGAAAGTGTGTTACCCTGTGTCTTACACCATGTGACATGCCGCTGCATCAGCTGACCCTGTGTGACCTGTCACTGTGTCTGTGTCTGACCCCGTGTGACCTGCCACTGTCTGACCCTGTGTGACCTACCACTGTGTCTGAACCTGTGTGACCTGCCATTGCGTCTTACCCTGTGTGACCTGCCACTGTATCTGACCCTGTGTGACCTGCCACTGTGTCTGACCCTGTGTGACCTGACACTGTGTCTGACCCTGTGACTTGCCATTGTGTCTTACCCCATGTGACCTGCCACTGTGTCTGACCCTGTGTGACCTGCCACTGTGTCTGACCCTGTGTGACCTGTCACTGTGTCTGACCCTGTGTGACCTACCACTGTGTCTGACCCTGTGTGACCTGCCACTGTCTGACACTGTGTGACCTGCCACTGTCTGACCCTGTGTGACCTACCACTGTGTCTGACCCTGTGTGACCTGCCACTGTGTCTTACCCAGTGTGACCTGCTGCTGTGTCTGACCAGTGTGACCTGCCGCTATGTCTGACCCATGCGACCTGCTGCTGTGTCTGACCCATGTGACGTGCTGCTGTGTCTGACCTGTGTGACCTGCTGTGTCTGACCCATGTGACCTGTTGCTGTGTCTGACCCGTGTGACCTGCTGCTGTGTCTGACCCCTGTGACCTGCTGCTGTGTCTGACCCTGGTTGTTGTACGCTGGTTGTTGTACTGTATGTTGGTGTGGTCGTGCCATGACCCGAGCCCCCCCCCCCCCCCCCATGAGCTGACCGCCCATCTACCCACAGGCAGTGAAGAAGCGTCTGCCCCAGTCCGAGTCGGAGCCGAGCTCAGCGGCCAAGCGTCCCTCGGAGGAGGCAGGCAGGGCTGGCCAGCTGACCGAGCGCAACAAGGTGGCCGCCCGCTTCCGGCCGGCCTATTTCCCTTCCCTTCACCTGCGTTTTTGCCTGAAGCAGATCGTTCTCATTTAAGTAATCTGGATGGCTGTATTGTACGGTACCTTCTTTATTTTGCTCGGTAAAGGCTGAATAGGGACACTGTCGTGTGGTTTTGGTAACCAAAGGATGCATTTTGTCGCATTACTCGTGAAGGAAGCACATTTCGGTTTGATAATAGTTGATCAGGTTGTTGCATCTGGCTAGTCAAGGGTGGGCACAATGTCGTATATGATACTGTTAACTGTTTCTTGCACTGCGATACGAAAATAAATGTAGAAAGCATTACACTGTCTGCGAAATAAAATCATCAAGAATAGAAATCGAAATATCAAACGGAAGATTTCGTGATCAGTGTCCTAAGTATGCTGTATGGTCTGTACTCTGTACACAAATTTTCAGCGAAATCGAGATACACGGCGGACCTTCGTATGTATGACCGTCCGTATTTCGTAAGATACGAAAATCCAAGATCAAAAACATTGGATTCGTGATCAGCGCATCGGATATGGTTTGTGGACCAATTTTTAGCGAAATCGAGATACCCGGCGGACCTACGTATGCATAGGCGTAGGAACAGGGGGGGGGGGCAGCCGCCGCCCCCCCCCCCCCCCCACATTTTGAATTTTACCATTACGCCTATGGGCGTTGCATGGAAAGAATCGACTTCAGAATGCCTCCGGACCCCCCCCCCCCCCCCCCTCCCCCTCCCAACTTGAACATAGTTCCTACGTCCCTGTTCGTATGTATGTATGACCGTCCGTATTTCGTAAGGTACGAAACAATCCCAGATCAAAAACATTGGATTCGTGATCAGCGTATCGGATATGGTCAGTGTATCAATTTTCAGCGAAATCGAGATGCCTCAAATATCAAACTACATTTCGAATAAATCTGCTCCTAGTTTGACGGTGGTGTACGAAGACGCATACGTTTCAATGGTTGGTTTCTTTTGTATTCAAAGCGCCAGAATTGTCTCGAAAAAATGTGCCATACTTTGGCAGCGTAAAGGACTTCTATATAGCTCTCTAGAGCTCAATATGACGTCATCATACCAAATTTAAACAACTTAATTTTTATCAAGTTAAGTGTCGTTTTCGAGAAAAAAACATATCACCATCGTTTTCAGCAGCACTTACTTCCTATTTTCGGGTACAACCGGCGTATATTTGACAACTTTCAGAAAGGTGGCAATGTCCCTTTAAACGGACGTCGAAATTAAAGTGTTATTTATTTACCCAAAGGTAGGAATGAGCCTACTTCAAACGAGGACGTTTGGCGTCTCCGTTATCGTTTTATCACAGCTCTCCGTGCACCGACGAGCGGAAAATGCGCGGAACGCTAGCCTGTTGTTTACCAGGTCATGTTTGTAATCTAATTTAGCTTGTGTTACATAGGAATAGGATGAAAGACGACCAAATGAACCGTTTGAACAAATCTGGATAACCGTAAATCGGTGTCGGAATAGAACTTCAGGCGTAGATTAATATGGTTAAATCCGTTTCACTCTACATATGATAGTTTGGCATCTAGACGCCAATAGATTCCGCCAGCGACAGATTCGAATTTTGGCGTACCCCTTCGAATTCCATGAAAATCAATGTCCAGATAGAGTATCAGGCGTAGAATAACATCGTGAAATCCGTTTCACCCTAAATGTGATAGTTTAGCATCTAAACGCCAATAGAGTCCGCCAGCGACAGATTCGAATTTTTAGGGACCCCTTCTAATACCATGAAAATCGGTGTCCAGATAGAGTTTCAGGCGTAGATTAACATGGTTAAATCTGTTTCACCCTACATATGACAGTTTGGCATCTAGACGCCAATAGAGTCCGCCAGCGAAAGATTCTAATTTTGGCGGACCCCTTCGAATTCCATGAAAATTGGTGTCAAGATAGAGTTTCAAGCGTAGATTAACATGGTTCAATCCGTTTCAACCTACATATGATTGTTCGGCATCTAAGCGCAAATATAGATTCCGCCAGCGACAGATTCGAATTTTGGCGGACCCCTTCGAATTCCTTGAAAATCGGTGTCCGAATAGAACTTCAGGCGTAGATTAACATGGTAAAATCTGTTTCACCCTACATAGTTTTTAGTTTGGCATCTAGACGCCAAACTATCATATGCAATATGAAACGGATTTGCCCATGTTAATCTACGCCTGAAACTATATGGACACCGATTTTCATCGAATGCGAAGGGGTCCGCCCCAATTCCAATCTGTCGCTGGCGGACTGTATTGGCGTCTAGATGCCAAATTAGCATATTTAGGGTAAACAAGTTTTGACCATGTTAAGCTACGCTTAAAACTCTATCTTGACACCGATTTTCATGGAATTCGAAGGGGTCCGCCAAAATCCGAACATGTCGCTGGTCGACTCTATTGGCGTCTAGATGCCAAACTATGATATGTAGGGTGAAACGGATTAAACCATGTTAATCAACGACTAGATCTCTATCTGGACACCGATGTTCATGTAATTCGTAGGGGTCCGCCAAAATTCGAATCTGTCGCTGGCGGACTCTATTGGCGTCTAGATGGCAAACTATCATATGTAGGGTAAAACAGATTTAACCATAATATTCTTCGCCTAAAGCTCTATCTGGACACCGATTTTTAAAGAATTCGAAGGGGTCCGCCAAAATTCGAATCTGTCGCTGGCGGAATCTTTTGACGTCTAGATGCCAAAATATCATATGTTAGGTGAAACAAATTTGACCATGTTAATTTGTGCCTGAAATTATATCTGGACACCGATTTTCATGGAATTCGAAGGGGTCCGCCAAAATTCGAATCTGTCGCTGGCGGACTCTGTTGGCGTCTAGATGCCACACTATCATATGCAGGGTGAAACGGATTTGACTATGTTAATTTACGCTCGAAACTATATCTTGATACCGATTTTCATGGAATGCGAAGGGGTCCGACAAAATTAGAATCTGTCGCTGGCGGAATCTATTGGCGTCTAGATGCCAAACTATCATATGTAGGGTGAAAAAGATTTAACCATAATAATAATATAATATAACCATATAACGCCAGCGACGTATTCGAATTTTGGCGGACCCCTTTGAATTCCATTAATATTGGTGTCCAGATAGAGCTTCAGGCGTAAATTAACATGGTGAAATCCGTATCGCTGTACATATGATATTTTGGCATCTAGACGCCAATAGAGTCCGCCAGCGACGGATTCGAATTTTGACGGACCCCTTCGAATTCCATGAAAATATGTGTCCAGATAGAGTTTCAGGCGTAAATTACCATAGTCAAATTCGTTTCACCCTACATATGATAGTTCGGAATCTAAACGCCAAATAGACAGCGACAGATTCGAATTTTGGCGGACCCCTTCGAATTCCATGAAAATCGGTGTCCAGATAAAGTTTCAGGCGTAGATTAACATGGTCAAATTCGTTTTACCCTACATATGATAGTTTGGCACCTAGACGCCAATAGAGTCCGCCAGCAACACATTCGAATTTTGGCGGACCCCTTCGAATTCGATGACAATCGGTTTCCAGATAGAAATTCAGGCGTAGATTAACATAGTGAAATCCGTTTCACCCTACATTTGATAGTTTGGCATTTAGACGCCAATAGAGTCCGCCAGCGACAGATTCGAATTTTGGCGGACGCCTTCGAATTCCATGAAAATCGGTGTCAAGATAGAGTTTCGATTGTAGATTAACATGGTCGAATCCGTTTCACCCTACATATGATAGTTTGGCATCTAGACGCCAATAGACTCCGCCAGCGACAAATTCTAATTTTGGCGGACCCCCTCGAATTCGATGAAAATCGGTTTCCAGATAGAGTTTCAGGTGTAGATTAACATCGTCCAATTCGTTTCACCCTACATATGATAGTTTGTCATCTAAACGCCAGTAGAGTCCGCCAACGAAAGATTCTAATTTTGGCGGACCCCTTCGAATTCCTTGAAAATCGGTGTCCGAATAGAACTTCAGGCGTAGATTAAGATGATTCAATCCCTTTCACCCTACATATGATAGTTTGGCATCTAGACGCCAATATATTCCGCCAGCGACCGATTCTAATTTTGGCAGACCCCTTCCAATTCCATGAAAATTGATATCCTGACAGAGATTTAGGCGTAGATTAAGATGGTGCAATCCGTTTCACCCTAAATATGATAGTTTGGCATCTAAACGCCAATAGAGTCCTCCAGCGACATATTCGAATTCTGTCGGACCCCTTCGAATTCTATAAAAATCGGTGTCCAGATAGAGCTTTAGGCGAAGAATATTATGGTTAAATCTTTTTCACCCTACATATGATAGTTTGGCATCTAGACGCCAATAGATTCCGCTAGCGACAGATTCAAATTTTGTCGGACCCCTTCGCATTCCATGAAAATCGGTATCAAGATATAGTTTCGAGCGTAAATTAACATAGTCAAATCCGTTTCACCCTGCATATGATGTGTGGCATCTAGACGCCAACAGAGTCCGCCAGCGACAGATTCGATTTTTGGCGGACCCCTACGAATTACATGAACATCGGTGTCCAGATAGAGATCTAGTCGTAGATTAACATAGTTTAATCCGTTTCACCCTACATATAATAGTTTGGCATCTAGACGCCAATAGAGTCGACCAGCGAGATGTTCGGATTTTGGCGGACCCCTTCGAATTCCATGAAAATCGGTGTCAAGGTAGAGTTTTAAGCGTAGCTTAACATGGTCAAAACTTGTTTACCCTAAATATGCTAATTTGGCATCTAGACGCCAATACAGTCCGCCAGCGACAGATTGGAATTGGGGCGGACCCCTTCGCATTCGATGAAAATCGGTGTCCATATACAGTTTCAGGCGTAGATTAACATGGGCAAATCCGTTTCATATTGCATATGATAGTTTGGCGTCTAGATGCCAAACTAAAAACTATGTAGGGTGAAACAGATTTTACCATGTTAATCTACGCCTGAAGTTCTATTCGGACACCGATTTTCAAGGAATTCGAAGGGGTCCGCCAAAATTCGAATCTGTCGCAGGCGGAATCTATATTTGCGCTTAGATACCGAACAATCATATGTAGGTTGAAACGGATTGAACCATGTTAATCTACGCTTGAAGCTCAATCTTGACACCAATTTTCATGGAATTCGAAGGGGTCCGCCAAAATTCGAATCTTTCGCTGGCGGACTCTATTGGCGTCTAGATGCCAAACTGTCATATGTAGGGTGAAACAGATTTAACCATATTAATCTACGCCTGAAACTCTATCGGGACACCGATTTTCATGGTATTAGAAGGGGTCCACCAAATTCGTATCTGTCGCTGACGGACTCAATTGGCGTTTTGGTAATTTGGCATCTAGATGACAAATTATCATAAGTTGGGTGAAAAAGTTTAAACATATTAATCTACGGCTGAAACTCTATCTGGTCACCGAATTTCATGGAATTCGAAGGAGTCCTTCAAAATTTGAATATGTCGCTGGCGAACTCTATTGGCGTCTAGATACCAAACTATCATATGCAGGGCGATACAGATTTCACCAGGTTAATTTCCGCCTGAAACTTTATCTGGGGACCGATTTTCATGGAATTCGAAGGGGTCCGCCAAAATTTGAATCTGTCGCTGTCTATTTGGCGTCTAGATACCATACTGTCAGATGTAGAGTGAAACGGATTTGACTAGGGTAATTTACGCTCAAAACTGTATCTTGACACCGGTTTTCATGGAATTCGAAGGGGTCCGCCAAAATTAGAATCTGTCGCTGGCGGACTCTATTGGCGTCTAGATGACAAACCATCATATGTAGAGTGAAACGGATTTAACCATGTTAATCTACGCCTGAAGTTCTATTAGGACACCGTTTTAAGGAATTCGAAGGGGTCCGCCAAAATACGAATCTGTCGCTGGTGGACTCTATTGGCATCTAAATGCCAAACTATCATATGTAGGATGAAACAGATTTCACTGTTAATCTACGCCAGCAGTTCTATTTGGGCACCGATTTTCCTGGAATTCGGAGGGGTCCCTCAAAATTCGAATCTGTCGCTTGCGGACTCTATTGGCGTTTAGATGCCAAACTATCATATGTAGGGTGAAGCGGATTTCACGATGCTATTCTACGCCTGATACTCCATCTGGACATTTATTTTCATGGAATTTGAAGGGGTCCTCCAAAATTCGAATCTGTCGCTGGCGTATTCTATTGGCGTCTAGATGCCAAACTATAATATGTAAGGGGAAACAAATTTAACCATGTTAATTTACGCCTGAAGCTCTATCTGGACACCGATTTTCATGGAATTCGAAGTGGTCCGCCAAAATTAGAATCTGTCGCTGGCGGACTCTTTTGGCATCTAGATGCCAAACTATCATATGTAGGGTGAAACGAATTTGACCATGTTAATCTACGCCTGAAACTCTATCTAGACACTGGTTTTCATGGCCTGCAAAGGGGTCCTATCATATGTAGGATGAAACAGATTTCACTGTTAATCTACGCCAGCAGTTCTATTTGGGCACCGATTTTCCTGGAATTCGGAGGGGTCCCTCAAAATTCGAATCTGTCGCTTGCGGACTCTATTGGCGTTTAGATGCCAAACTATCATATGTAGGGTGAAACGGATTTCACGATGTTAATATACGCCTGAAGCTCTATCTGGACAACGATTTTCATGGAATTCTAAGGTGTCCGCCAAAATTCGAATCTGTCGCTGGCGGACTCTATTAGCGTCTAAATGCCAAACTATCATAAGTAGGGTGAAACGAATTTTACCATGTCAATCTACGCCTTAAACGCTATCTACTCACTGATTGTCATGGTATTCGAAGGGGTCTCTCAAAATTCGAATCAGTCGCTGGCGGACTCTATTGGCGTCTAGATGCCAAACTATCATATGTATGGTGAAACGGATTCGACTATGTTAATCTACGCATGAAACTCTATCCGGACGCCGATTTTCATGGAAATCGAAGGGGTCCGCCAAAACTCAAATACTATATTTGGCGTCTAGACGCGAAACTGTCATATACGCTTAAAACTCTATCTGGACACCCATTTTCATGAAAATCGAAGGGGTCCGCCAAAACTCTAATCTGTCGCTGGCGAACTCTATTTTTCGTCTAGACGCCAACCTATCATATGTAGGGTGAAACGGATTTAACCAAGTTAATCTACGCCTGGAACTCTATCTGGACACCGGATGTTCATATAATTCGTAGGGGTCCGCCAAAATTCGAATATGTCGCGGGCGGAATCTATTGGCGTCTAGATACCAAACTATCATATGTAGGGTGAAACAGATTTAACCATAATAATCTACGCCTAAAGCTCTACCTGGACACCGATTTTCATGGAATTCGAAGGGATCCGCCAAAATTAGAATATGTCGCTGGCGTACTCTATTGGCGTCTAGATACCAAACTATCATATGTAGGGTGAAACAAACTAAACCATGTTAATCTACGCCTGAAGCTCTATCTGGACACCGATTTTCAAGGAATTCGAAGGGGTCCGCTAAAATTCGAATCTGTCGCTGGCGGACTCTTGTATTGGCGTCTAAATGCCAAACTATCATATGTAGGATGAAACAGATTTCACTGTTAATCTGCGCCAGCAGTTCTATCTGAGCACCGATTTTCATGGAATTCGGAGGGGTCCGCCAAAATTCGAATCTGTCGCTGGCGGGCTCTATTGGCGTCTAGATGCCAAACTATCATATGTAGAGTGAAACCAATTTGACCATGTTAATCTACGCCTAAAACTCTATCTAGGCACTGATTTTCATGGCATTCGAATGGGTCCCTCAAAATTCGAATCTGTCGCTGGCGGACTCTAGTGGCGTTTAGATGTCAAACTATCATATGTAGTAGGGTGGAACGAATTTCCCGATATTTTTCTACGCCTGATACTCTATCTGGATATCGATTTTCATGTAATTCGAAGGGGTTCGCCAAAATTAGAATATGTCGCTGGTGTACTCTATTGGCGTCTAGATACCAAACTATCATATGTAGGGTGAAACAAACTTAACCATGTTAATCTACCCCTGAAGCTCTATCTGGACACCGATTTTCAAGGAATTCGAAGGGGTCCGCCAAAATTCGAATCTGTCGCTGGCGGACTCTTATATTGGCGTCTAAATGCCAAACTATCATATGTAGGATGAAACAGATTTCACTGTTAATCTACGCCAGCAGTTCTATCTGAGCACCGATTTTCATGGAATTCGGAGGGGTCCGCCAAAATTCGAATCTGTCGCTGGCGGACTCTATTGGCGTCTAGATGCCAAACTATCATATGTAGGGTGAAACGAATTTTACCATGTTAATCTACGCCTGAAACTCTATCTAGACACTGATTGGCATGGCATTCGAAGGGGTCCCTCAAAATTCGAATCTGTCGCTGGCGGACTCTATTGGCGTTTAGATCCAAAACCATCATATGTAGGGTAAAACGGATTTCACAATGTTTGTCTACGCCTGATACTCTATCTGGACATTGATTTTCATGGAATTCGAAGGGGTCCACAAATTCGAATCGGTCGCTGGCGTACTCTATTGGCATCCAGATGCCAAACTATCATATGTGGGGTGAAACGATTTTAACCATGTTAATCTATGCCCGAAACTCTATCCGGACGCCAATTTGCATGGAAATCGAAGGGGTCCGCTAAAACTCAAATACTCTATTTGGCGTCTAGACGCGAAACTGTCATATGTAGGGTGGAACGAATTTAACCACGTTCATCTACACTTACAACTCTCTCTGGACACCGACTTTCATGAAAATCGAAGAGGTCCGCTAAAACTCGAATATGTCGCTGGCGAACTCTATTTTCGTCTAGACGCCAAACTATCATATGTAGGGTGAAACAGATTTAACAATGTTAATCTACGCCTGGAACTCTGTCTGGAAACCGATGTTCATGTAATTCGTAGGGGTCCGCCAAAATTCGAATATGTCGCTGGCGGACTCTATTGGCGTCTAGATGCCAAACTATCATATGTAGGGTGAAACAGATTTAACCATAATAATCTACGCCTAAAACTCTATCTTCGATTTCCATTAATCACGCGACAACAGCGCAACGCCGCCGTGACCCTTGGCCAGACAGACGGCTTGTACGTGGTCGGTCACAGCGGAGGATCCGATATCCGCTCACTGTCAGCAACCGAGTTGGCACGCTCACTGTTAGCCAAGTCTCGCTAACGGCAAGTATGTCGTAGTCACACACGGTGGATAGTTCAAGTCGCAACTCAGGCAGTTTTGGTTTAAGGGACTGCACATTCAGTTGTCCGATCAATATCTGGTTCGCCTGATGTTGTCCTGGAACACGCCACCTCGAATCTATTGGCGTCTAGATGCCAAACTATCATATGTAGACTGAAACGGATTTAACCATGTTAATCTACGCCTGAAGTTCTATTCGGACACTGATTTTTAAGGAATTCGAAGGGGTCCGCCAAAATTCGAATCTGTCGCTGGCGTCTAAAAGCCAAACTATCATATGTAGGTTGAAACAGATTTAACTGTTAATCTACGCCAGCAATTCTCTCTGGACATTGAATTTCATGGAATTCAAAGGGGTTCGCCAAAATTGGAATATGTCGCTGGCGGACTCTATTGGCGTTTAGATGCCAAACTATCATATGTAGGGTGAAACGGATTTCACGATGTTAATCTACGCCTGATACTCTATCTGGACATTTGTTTTCATGGAATTCGAAGGGGTCCGCCAAAATTCGATTATGTCGCTGGCGTACTCTATTGGCGTCTAAATGCCAAACTATCATATGTAGGGTGAAACGGATTTAACCATGTTAATCTACGCCTGAAGCTCTATCAGGACACCGATTTTCATGGAATTCAAAGGGGTCCCTCAAAATTCGAATATGTCGCTGGCGGACTCTATTGGCGTCTAGATGCCAAACTATCATATGTAGGGTGAAACGAATTTGGCAATGTTAATCTAAGCCTGGAACTCTATCTGTACACCGATGTTTATATCATTCGTAGGGGTCCCTCAAAATTCGAATCTGTCGCTGGCGGACTCTATTGGCGTTTAGATCCCAAACTATCATATATAGGGTGAAACGGATTTCACGATGTTAATCTACGCCTGATACTCTATCTGGACATTTATTTTCATGGAATTCGAAGGGGTCCGCAAATTAGAATCTGTCGCTGTCTATTTGGCGTCTAGATACCAAACTATCAGATGTAGAGTGAAACGGATTTGACTATGGTAATTTACGCTCAAAACTGTATCTTGACACCGGTTTTCATGGAGTTTGAAGGGGTCTGCCAAAATTCGAATCTGTCGCTGGCGAATCCATTGGCGTCTAGATACCAAACTATCATATGTAGAGTGAAACGGATTTAACCATGTAAATCTACGCCTGAAGTTCTATTCGGACACCGATTTTTAAGGAATTCGAAGGGGTCCGCCCAAATTCGAATATGTCGCTGACGGACTCTATTGGCGTCTAAATGCCAAACTATCATATGTAGGTTGAAACAGATTTCACTGTTAATCTACGCCAGCAATTCTATCTGGACATTGATTTTCATGGAATTAAAAGGGGTCCGCCAAAATTCGAATCTGTCGCTGGCGGACTCTATTGGCGTTTATATGCCAAACTATCATATATAGGGTGAAACGGATTTCACGATGTTAATCTACGCCTGATACTCTATCTGGACATTGATTTTCATGGAATTCGAAGGGGTCCGCCAAAGTTCGATTCTGTCGCTGGCGTACTCTATTGGCGTTTAGATACACCAAACTATCATATGTAGTGTGAAACGGATTAAACCATGTTAATCTACGCCTGGAACTCTATCTGTACACCGATGTTCATATCATTTGTAGGGGTCCGCCAAAATTCGAATCTGTTGCTTGCGGACTATTGGCGTCTAGATGCCAAACTGTCATATGTAGGGTGAAACAGATTTCACCATGTTGATTTACATAATATTGTCTATCTTTTTGTAGAGTTGTAGATGATTCTAAGGGTCCGCGAATCTGTTGCTGCATGTGAATGTGAATCTGTCGCTGTCTTCACACACGTCTGATTTGGAACCAATCTGTCAGCCCAGCGGTATGGGCGGAGTCTATTCCCTGCTGTCAACAGCCGACAGCTGATTCGAAACAGCGCTGCTGATGATTCTTGAGGATCTGGTCAAAACAAATGGAGGATTCTCAAATGTAACGGAAGTTGGCCCACATTCAGCCCAGATTCACCCGGCCCAGATTCGTGCTACCATATCTGAAGGAAAACTTTACCAGCCAAAATTTATTAAATATCCATCAAAAAAACGTTAAAAAGAGGTACCATTCGAAAGCCCTCATCGCAACGAACACAGCCATACCATTGGACTTTCCCTATCTTGCCCACGAAGGTCCCAGACCCGTCCGAAAATGCAGTCGCTCAAACTCACTGAGTTAGCGGGACGCGGCGATTTCAACCAAACTCAGGGAAATAATAGAACAGCACATGCCGGATCCGAAAATCATAGTCCTTATTCGTGACATTTTCAAATTTGACCTTCAGGGCCACTCAAGCTTGCAAAATTACCCCTTCTCCTATGTTAACATGCAGTCACTCAAACAATAATAAGTAACAGAAGGACGCACCAATTAGTTCAAGACTCCGCATACTCGTGTAGAAATGTCTTCCGCAAATTTCCGGAAAGTGGCAATGTGTGACACTCAAAGGTACAGCTTCCAGAGGCTGTCAAGCTTTCCAGTTCTTGTCAATATATATATTCGCTGAGTTGGCGGGACGCGGTGATTTCAACCAAACTCAAGGAAATAATAGAACAGCACATGCCGGATCCGAAAATCATAGTCCCTATTCGTGACATTTTCAAATTTGACCTTCAGGGCCACTCAAGCTTGCAAAATTACCCCTTCTCCCATGTTAACACGCAGTCACTCAAACAATAATAAGTAACAGAAGGACGCACCAATTAGCTCAAGACTACGCATACTCGTGTAGAAATGTCTTCCGCAAATTTCTGGCAAGTGGCAATGTGTGACACTCAAAGGTACAGCCTCCAGAGGCTGTCAAGCTTTCCAGTTCTTTTCAATATATATATTCGCTGAGTTGGCGGGACGCGGCGATTTCAACCAAACTCAAGGAAATAATAGAACAGCACATGCCGGATCCGAAAATCATAGTCCCTAATCGTGACATTGTCAAATTTGACCTTCAGGGCCACTCAAGCTTGCAAAATTACCCTTTCTCCCATGTTAACATGCAGTCACTCAAACAATAATAAGTAACAGAAGGACGTACCAATTAGCTCAAAACTCCGCATACTCGTGTAGAAATGTCTTCCGCAAATTTCCATAAAGTGGCAATGTGTGACACTTAAAGGTACAGCCTCCAGAGGCTGTCAAGCTTTCCAGTTCTTTTCAATATATATATTCGCTGAGTTGGCGGGACGCGGAGATTTCAACCAAACTCAGGGAAATAATAGAACAGCACATGCCGGATCTGAAAATCATAGTCCCTATTCGTGACATTTTCAAATTTGACCTTCAGGACCACTCAACCTCGCAAAATTACCCCTTCTCCCATGTTAACAATCAGTCATTCAAACGATAACAAGTAACAAAAGGACGCACCAATTAGCTCAAGACTCCGCATACTCGTGTAGAAATGTCTTCCGCAAATTTCCAGAAAGTGGCAATGTGTGACACTCAAAGGTACAGCCTCCAGATGCTGTCAAGCTTTCCAGTTCTTTTCAATACATTTATTCGCTGAGGTGGCGGGACGCGGCGATTTCAACCAGACTCAAGGAAATAATAGAACAGCACTTGCCGGATCCGAAAATCATAGTCCCTATTCGTGTCATTTTAAAATTTGACCTGCAGGGCCACTCAAGTTTGCAAAATTACCCCTTTTCCCATGTTAACATGCAGTCACTCAAACAATAATAAGTAACAAAAGGACGCATCAATTAGCTGAAGACTCCGCATACTCGTGTAGAAATGTCTTCCGCAAATTTTCAGAAAGTGGCAATGTGTGACACTCAAAGGTACAGCCTCCAGTGGCCGTCAAGCTTTCCAGTTCTTTTCAATATATATATACGCTGAGTTGGCGGGACGCGGCGATTTCAACCAAACTCAAGGAAATAATAGAACAGCACATGCCGGATCCGAAAATCATAGTCCCTATTCGTGACATTTTCAAATTTGACCTTCAGGGCCACTCAAGCTTGCAAAATTACCCCTTCTCCCATGTTAACATGCAGTCACTCAAACAATAATAAGTAACAGAAGGACGCACCTATTAGCTCAAGACTCCGCATACTCGTGTATAAATGTTTTCTGCAAATTTTCAGAAAGTGGCAATGTGCGACACTCAAAGGTACAGCCTCCAGAGGCCGTCAAGCTTTCCAGTTCTTTTCAATATATATATTTGCTGAGTTGGCGGGACGCGGTGATTTCAACCAAACTCAGGGAAATAATAGAAGAGCACATGCCGGAACCGAAAATCATAGTCGCTATTCGTGACATTTTCAAATGTCACCTTCAGGGCCACTCAGCTTGCAAAATTACCCCTTCTCCCATGTTAACATGCAGTCACTCAGACGATAATAAGTAACAGAAGGACGCACTAATTAGCTCAAGACTCCGCTAACTGGTGTAGAAATGTCTTCCGTAAATTTCCAGAAAGTGGCAATGTATGACACTCAAAGGTACAGCCTCCAGAGGCTGTCAAGCTTTCCAGTTCTTGTCAATATATATATTCGCTGAGTTGGCGGGACGCGGCGATTTCAACCAGACTCAAGGAAACAATAGAACAGCACATGCCGGATCTGAAAATCATAGTCCCTATTCGTGACATTTTCAAATTTGACCTTCAGGGCCACTCAACCTTGCAAAATTACCCCTTCTCCCATGTTAACATTCAGTCATTCAAACGATAACAAGTAACAAAAGGACGCACCAATTAGCTCAAGACTCCGTATACTCGTGTAAAAATGTCTTCCGCAAATTTCCAGAAAGTGGCAATGTGTGACACTCAAAGGTACAGCCTCCAGAGGCTGTCAAGCTTTCCAGTTATTTTCAATACATTTATTCGCTGAGGTGGCGAGACGCGGCGATTTCAACCAGACTCAAGGAAATAATAGAACAGCACATGCCGGATCCGAAAATCATAGTCCCTATTCGTGTCATTTTAAAATTTGACCTGCAGGGCCACTCAAGCTTGCAAAATTACCCCGTTTCCCATGTTAACATGCAGTCACTCAAACAATAATAAGTAACAAAAGGACGCATCAATTAGCTGAAGACTCCGCATACTGGTGTATAAATGTCTTCCGCAAATTTCGAGAAAGTAGCAATGTGTGACACTCAAAGGTACAGCCTCCAGAGGCTGTCAAACTTTCCAGTTCTTTTCAATATAAATATGAGTTAACCTATACTCGCTGAGGTGGTGGGACGCGGCGATTTCAACCAAACTCAGGGAAATAATAAAACAGCACATGCCGGAACCGAAAATCATAGTCCCTCTTCGTGACATTTTCAAATTTGACCTGCAGGGCCACTCAAGCTTGCAAAATTACCCCTTCTCTCCCATGTTAGCATGCAGTCACTCAAACAGTAATAAGTAACAAAAGGACGCACCAATTAGCTCAAGACTCCGCTAACTGGTGTAGAAATGTCTTCCGCAAAGTTACAGAAAGTGGCAATGTGTGACACTCAAGAAAACAGCTCCCAATTGCCGTCAAACATGTTTGGTTGCTGCTTGCTTTTATAGTCCAGTGGAAAATAATTTAGTGTCGTCACTTCACCTCTGGAGGCTGCACCTTTTGAGTGTCACACATTGCCACTTTTTGGAAATTTGCGGAAGACATTTCTACACCAGTATGCGGAGTCTTGAGCTAATTGGGGCGTCCTTTTGTTACTTACTATCGTTGGAAGTGACTGCCTGTTAACATGGGAGAAGGGGTAATTTTTCCAGCTTGAGTGGCCCTGCATGTCAAATTTGAAAATGTCACGTATAGGGACTATGATTTTCGGATCCGGCATGTGCTGTTCTATTATTTCCTTGAGTTTGGTTGAAATCACCGCGTCCCGCCAACTCAGCGAATATATATATTGAAAAGAACTGGAAAGCTTGACGGCCTCTGGAGGCTGTACCTTTGAGTGTCACACATTGCCACTTTTTGGAAATTTGCGGAAGACATTTCTACACGAAAGTGCGCGGAGTCTTGAGCTAATTGGGTGCGTCCTTCTGTTACTTATTATCGTTTGAGTGACTGCATGTTAACATGGGGAGAAGGGGTAATTTTGCAAGCTTGAGTGGCCCTGAAGGTCAAATTTGAAAATGTCACGAATAGGGACTATGATTTGCGGATCCGGCATATGCTGTTCTACTATTTCCTTGAGTTTTGTTTGAAATCACCGCGTCCCGCCAACTCAGCGAATATATATATATATATATATATATATATATAATATATATATATATATATATATATATTGAAAAAGCACTGGAAAGCTTGACAGCCTCTGGAGGCTGTACTTTTGAGTGTCACACATTGTCACTTTCTGGAAATTTGGGGAAGACATTTCTACACGAGTATACGGAGTCTTGAGCTAATTAGTGCGTCCTTCTGTTACTTATTATCGTTTGAGTGACTGCATGTTAACATTGGAGAAGGGATAATTTTGCAAGCTTGAGTGGCCCTGAAGGTCAAATTTGAAAATGTCACGAATAGGGACTATGATTTTCGGATCCGGCATGTGCTGTTCTATTATTTCCTTGAGTTTGGTTAAAATCTCCGCGTCCCGCCAACTCAGCGAATATATATATTGAAAAGCACTGGAAAGCTTGACGGCATCTGGAAGCTGTACTTTTTAAGTGTCACACATTGCCACTTCCTGGAAATTTGCGGAAGACATTTCTACACCAGTATGCGGAGTCTTGAGCTAATTGGTGCGTCCTTCTGTTACTTATTATTGTTTGAGTGACTGCATGTTAACATGGAGAGAAGGGGGTAATTTTGAAAGCTTGAGTGGCGCTGAAGGTCAAATTTGAAAATGTCACGAAGAGGGACTATGATTTTCGGTTCCGGCATGTGTTGTTTTATTATTTCCCTGAGTTTGGTTGAAATCGCCGCGTCCCACCCACCTCAGCGAGTATAGGTTAACTCATTTATATTGAAAAGAACTGGAAAGTTTGACAGCCTCTGGAGGCTGTACCTTTGAGTGTCACACATTGCTACTTTCTGGAAATTTGCGGAAGACATTTATACACCAGTATGCGGAGTCTTCAGCTAATTGATGCGTCCTTTTGTTACTTATTATTGTTTGAGTGACTGCATGTTAACATGGGAAAAGGGGTAATTTTGCAAAGCTTGAGTGGCCCTGCAGGTCAAATTTTAAAATGACACGAATGGGGGACTATGATTTTTCGGATCCGGCATGTGCTGTTCTATTATTTCCCTGAGTTTGGTTGAAATCGCCGCTTCCCGCTACCTCAGCGAATATATATATATATATATATATATATATATATATATATATATATATATATATATATTATATATTATATATATATATATTATATATTATATATATATATATATATATATATATATATATATATATATATATATAATATATATAATATATATATATATATATATATATATATATATATATATTATATATATATATATATATATAATATATATATATATATATATTATAT
>JAXIVJ010012356.1:0-40614 GCA_036785665.1 Chirona hameri | reverse complement strand
ATATATATAGTATTATTAAATCATTATTAACCATATATTAATATGATTTTTTTTTCTCAACTCGTGATATTATGTAAAATCACGTGATTTGTTAATGTGGCCATTTACAATTCGACTTTTTTCCATGCCAGAATCGACTTCGATACATAAGTCCTCGATGGTAAAAAAAAATGGAAATATGTTTTTTTCTCAAAATATTTTATTTATATTTTTGTATTTGGAAAAATCATGGTCTTTGGTCATAACTTTGCACGTAATTGTGCTACAGCCCAATTCAACGGCACTATGCTCAGGCACGTAGCCAGGATTTCGTCTAGGGGGGAGGGCGGCGCCTTGAAAGGGCCCCTTCCCGAGCGTTGAAAGGGCCCCTTCTAAAGCGTTGAAAGGGCCAAACAAAACGGATGAAAAGGCACGTTACAAGGATTGAAAATGCAGTATGACAGGTATGGCATAGGCCTTACCAACTTTTAGGAACTGGAGTTAGCAAACTGACATATCAAGTTTGGAACCAGCGACACCAATTTGGAATCAGCTATATCAACTTGGAATATTTTAAAGATCAAGACCTGGAACTCTGAAACAAATTGCGCCGCGGGGCGGCGCGAAATTTTTTAGTCTTATTGCCATGGATATGCTTTCACATCAATGCGTCGCATTGCGTATGGTACGGACCTCTAAAAATGCTATATTGTGCGTTTATAAGTGCGGTAAAAAAGTGCTATGGTGAACTATTTTGCCCAATTATATAGGAAAGTAGCAACACAACACATACATGCGCCGAGAAACGGGCCGTTTTTTCGAACCCGATATAATTGAATTTGTAGTTAAATTGCGCCGCAAAGCGGCGCAAAATTTTTGAGTTTTATTCCCTGGACAACTGCATTCTTACTGTTAAGTGTTGAAAGACCCAGTGTCCCTTCAGATCGTCTAGGTGGCCCGTCCGACCTTTTCAACACACTTCCGATCTGTTCAGGGACTCAACTGGGATCCGCGAAGCGAAAATACATGATGGGAGTGGGTGATATATATATAAAATACAAAGAGGGCTTACTCTACAAGAAAGCAAATCGGAGCTTTCAGGTATATTAGAACACCCTGACGAAGGGTGTTACAATTGACCCGAACGCTCCGCTTTTAATATTTGTATCGTGGAGGAAGTCCTCTTTGTATTTAACTCCATCTGGGATCTCTACGTGCTTTTGCCCTTCCGGTTTAGCCAGGGACTCATCTGACCTTCCAAGAAGCCCCACCCCCTTTGTGTGTCAAGGGGGCCCATTCGGCCTGTTCAGAGGTCCTTCCGACCTGGCCAGGGGCTGCACTGGCTGCTTTGTCGCCCTGCCGACATGCTAAGGGGGCCCTCCTACCTGCCCAGGGACCCTCCAGTCTGGCTAGGAACTCATCCGGCATGTTCAAGAGGCCTTCCGACCGGCCCAGGGACCCTTTTGGTCTAGCCAGGGGCCCTTCTGATTTGCCCAGGAGCCCCTCCGATCTGCCCAGCGACTCTTCTGGTCGGACTGCGCTGGCTGCTTTGTCGCCCTGCCGACATGCTCAAGGGCCCTCCGATCTGCCCTGGGGCCCTTCCGTGCTGGCTAGGGGCCAATTCGGCATGTTCAGGAGCCCTTTTTTACCCACCCAAGGGTCCTTTTGGTCTGGTCAGGGGGCCCATCCGATCAGCACAGGGGCCCTTTAGACTTTACAGGAGCCCTTTGGTCTCTTCAGGGGTACTCCAGCATTCTAAGGGGCCCTTACGACCTGGCAAGGGACTGCGCTGGCTGCTTTGTCGCCTTGCGACATGCTCCGAGTGCCCTCCGACCTGCCCTGGGGCCCCCTTCGTGCTGACTAGGGGCCCATTTGGTACGTTCAGGGGCCCTTCTGACCCACCTAGGGGCCCTTTCGGTCTGGTCAGGGGCCCTCTGACCTGCACAGAGGCCCGTTTAACTTCCCAGGGGCCCTCTGGTCTGTCCAGGGGCCCTCCAACCTGCTCAGGGGCCCTTATGGCCTGACAAGGGACAGCGCTGGCCGCTTTGTCGCCCTGCCGACATGATCAGGGGTCTCTCAACCTGCCCAGGGGCCCCTCTGTGCTGGCTAGGGCCCATTCGACTTGTTCAGGGCCCTCTGACCCGCTCAGGGGCCCTTTCGGTCTGGCCAGGGGCCCCTCTGACATACACAGGGCTCTTTTGAACGTCTACGGGGCCCTATGGTGTTTCAGAGAGGGTCCTGGTGGCCCAAAGGGCCTCTGAAGTGCTCTAATCTCTCTAAAGACCACGCTTCGCGTGGTAAAGATCCCATGATATCGCGCTTCGCGCGGTCTCGTTGGCGCTTTTCGGCGCGCTGCGCGCGCTGAAAAGGGCCCTCGCGCGCCGAAAAGGGCCCTCCTGGCCTCCTGGGGGGGGGGGGGGGGGGGGTTGCCCCCCCCCCCCTTTGGCTACGTGCCTGACTATGCTTATCTCAGGGGCGTAGCTTCTCCAAACAAGTTGGAGGGGGGAGGGGACTGAGCTGGAAAATAAACGCTTAAAGTACCATCAAAATCCACAAAATACAGATTTATCCCCGGATTTGACCCACTTCTTCGTCAAAGTTGGGGGGGGCTGAAGCCCCAGTTGGGGGGGGGGCTGAAGCGCCCAACTGAATAGGAACCTACACCCCCTGGTCAGGGGCGGCGGAAGAGGGGGGGGGGGGGGGTCATCCCCCCAAACTCAGCCGAGGGGTGCTTTGTGTTTGGTAGAGGCTGCAGGATTCCAAGGGAAAGCTAAGGCCAAGGGGGACCTCTGGCCGCCGGAGGGGCGCTCTGGCTGCCTGAGGAGGCGCTCTGGCCGCCTGAGGGGGCGCTCTGGCCTTTTGGTCTGGTCAGGGGCCACTCTGGTCTGGAGGGGGGCGGTGGGGGGGGGGGGGGAGGGGGCAGTTGCCCCCCCCCCCCCCAACTCAGCAATGCTTGGCGAGAAGCCAATAGAGCAATGTAAAGGGCATTTATAGCTATCCAGATGTAAAAGATAAATTCTCATTCCATTGTTTGTATAATTTATTACATATAGAGTTGCAGGTGCGTGTTCAGGCACATGAAAAGGGGGGTGACTAGCATGGTGATGACGATATTCCAGCGATTATGGCGCAATAGGCGGTTATTTTATAATGATATATGCACATATGAGGACAGTTGAAGGAATGAAGTCCTTTTTTGCAAATGCGCGCTCAGGATTGGAAGAAAGGGGGTCATATTATTGCAAGGAAACTAAGATGCATGGGCCTACAGTGACATTATGTAACGGGTTTTCGCTTCTGCATGGTTCTGCCATTTTGTGTAGCATTGCAACATTTTTTGAAATTTTTGAAAACTCTTTCTCTGGTTAATTTTGGGCCGCTGAATGGAATTACATAAATTTTGAGGCTCTCTGGCTTAATCTGCAACAATTAGAACTGCTTGCAACAATTGTCAACAATTTGCAACATTATTAAAATTTTGCTCACGGGGTTTTCTTGAGATCAGGAGTCGAAATATGGCATTTTCAGAATGTTATATCCCCGTGTTTTCGAGATAATACTAAATTTTGTGGTTAAAATGCAGAATCGAGCTCAACCTGTACATACATTTTTGTTTTGGAGGCAGGTCAATCATCGGCGAGCACATAGGTCGCTGCACGGTTAGGGGGTGAAATTTAGCGAGTTAATCGGGAATTGGTCCGGTGGAATAAGGTCCGGGTTTCCTTGTCCGTGAGCCGGCACCAATGGCCCTCTGGCTCCTCCTTACATAATTTCACCAACGGCTTGTCTCTCAGATTATCACACCGTGAGTTCTGTGATCGGTTCCATGTATATTCTGCATACCCAGTGCAACGCTACGCTGAGGACGAACTCCCACTGGAACTAACACATTCATACATCCTTTCACTCAGACTCTCCCAAGACATTCACTCAATCATCAATATCTTTCATACTTTGCAGTAAACTGTCAGGTTCGTCTTCCTGACCTCTCCCTCTTTTCCTATCCCCACCAGTGGTGCGTAGTGTTACACAGGGAACGCACCAGGGTAACAGCTGGTTCACTGAGCGAATTTCGTCTCCGATGTACTCAGCTCTTCACTATGGATAACTTTCCACTCTAACTATTAAATCCACCAAATGCAAATATGAATAACCTCACACATGCTTTTCTGTCTGGGTCCATTCCTGCCGCACAGTGCTGCTGGGATCCACGACTTACTGCGGTTTCCGTGGTGCCCCAATCGCCAATCCACGCCACCTCAGCACCCTGACTCCTCCTACGGCATTTATCTGAGGTGGATGGCCATTCCGGCCCAAACGTCGCCACCCCAGCACCCTGACTCCTCCTACGGCATTTATCTGGGGCGGATGGCCATTCCGGCCCGCACACGTCGCCACCCCAGCACCCTGACTCCTCCTACGGCATTTATCTGGGGCGGATGGCCATTCCGGCCCGCACACGTCACCACCTCAGCACCCTGACTCCTCCTACGGCATTTACCTGAGGCGGATGGCCATTCTGGCCCTCACACGTCGCCACCCCAGCACCCTGACTCCTCCTACGGCATTTATCTGGGGCGGATGGCCATTCTGGCCCGCACACGTCGCCACCCCAGCACCCTGACTCCTCCTACGGCATTTATCTGGGGCGGATGGCCATTCCGGCCCGCACAACGTCACCACCTCAGCACCCTGACTCCTCCTACGGCATTTACCTGAGGCGGATGGCCATTCTGGCCCTCACACGTCGCCACCCCAGCACCCTGACTTCTCCTACGGCATTTATCTGGGGCGGATGGCCATTCCGGCCCGCACACGTCACCACCTCAGCACCCTGACTCCTCCTACGGCATTTACCTGAGGCGGATGGCCATTCTGGCCCTCATACGTCGCTACCCCAGCACCCTGACTCCTCCTACGGCATTTATCTGGGGCGGATGGCCATTACGGCCCGCACACACGTCACCACCTCAGCACCCTGACTCCTCCTACGGCATTTACCTGAGGCGGATGGCCATTCTGGCCCTCACACGTCGCCACCCCAGCACCCTGACTTCTCCTACGGCATTTATCTGGGGCGGATGGCCATTCCGGCCCGTACACGTCACCACCTCAGCACCCTGACTCCTCCTACGGCATTTGCCTGAGGCGGATGCCCTTCTGGCCCTCACACGTCGCCACCCCAGCACCCTGACTCCTCCTACGGCATTTATCTGGGGCGGATGGCCATTCCGGACCGCACACGTCACCACCTCAGCACCCTGACTCCCTCCTACGGCATTTATCTGGGGCGGATGGCCATTCCGGCCCGCACACGTCACCACCTCAGCACCCTGACTCCTCCTACGGCATTTACCTGAGGCGGATGGCCATTTCTGGCCCTCACACGTCGCCACCCCAGCACCCTGACTCCTCCTACGGCATTTATCTGGGGCGGATGGCCATTCCGGCCCGCACACGTCACCACCTCAGCACCCTGACTCTCCTACGGCATTTACCTGAGGCGGATGGCCATTCTGGCCCTCACACGTCGCCACCCCAGCACCCTGACTTCTCCTACGGCATTTATCTGGGGCGGATGGCCATTCCGGCCTCCGCACACGTCACCACCTCAGCACCCTGACTCCTCCTACGGCATTTACCTGAGGCGGATGGCCATTCTGGCCCTCATACGTCGCCACCCCAGCACCCTGACTCCTCCTACGGCATTTATCTGGGCGGATGGCCATTCCGGACCGCACACGTCACCACCTCAGCACCCTGACTCCTCCTACGGCATTTACCTGAGGCGGATGGCCATTCTGGCCCTCCTGGTTTCCCAGAACCTGGCGTTACCGGACTCTTTCGAGTGCCCGCCAGTATTTCGCGACTTATGGCGCGCGATCCAGCTCACTTCTTGGCATCGCGGAATGACCCAAGAAAACAAACAATCTCATCATCATCTAACTCCCATTCTCCTGGAAACACAACTTTCTCCTTCCTAACTAAATATTCCCACCGAAACCGGTCTCTACATCTGAGACCTTTGCCATCTTTTGTTAAAAGGGTCTCCTCTTAGTTGAATTCCATTCAACTCCACCCCCTTTCCCCCATCACCCGTTGTGCAGCAAGACCGTGTCGGCAGGCATATTACGCACAGGGGCGCGGCTACGTATTGTCTAGGCCTCCTCACAATCTTGTCTATTATTCCCACTGTCAGTTTACACCATGCTGTTATCGTCATACCTCCCTCGTGCGTTGTATCCTATTTGCCCCGGCTCCACGCGCACGGTTGTCTCTGGGCGTGCGTCTGCACGTTTGTATGTAGTGTACGTACAGTATGCATGCATGATTCCAAGTATGTGTATGTATGCTGTATGCCTGTATGCCTGTATGCCTGTATGCCTGTATGCCTGTATGCCTGTATGCCTGTATGCCTGTATGCCTGTATGCCTGTATGCCTGTATGCCTGTATGCCTGTATGCCTGTATGCCTGTATGCCTGTATGCCTGTATGCCTGTATGCCTGTATGCCTGTATGCCTGTACGCCTGTATGCCTGTATGCCTGTATGCCTGTATGCCTGTATGCCTGTATGCCTGTATGCCTGTATGCCTGTATGCCTGTATGCCTGTATGACTGTGTGCCTGTGTGCCTGTGTGCCTGTGTGCCTGTGTGCCTGTGTGCCTGTGTGCTTGTATGCCTGTATGCCTGTATGCCTGAATGCCTGAATGCCTGTATGCCTGTTTGCCTGTATTGTTTGTATGTATGTATGTATGTATGTATGTATGTATGTATGTATGTATGCATGTATGTATGTATGTATGTATGTATGTAGGTGTGTAGGTATTGTAGGTATGTAGGTATGTAGGTATGTATGTATGTATGTATGTATGTATGTATGTATGTATGTATGTATGTATGTATGTATGTATGTATGTATGTTATGTATGTATGTATGTATGTATGTATGTATGTATGTACGTATGTATGTATGTATGTATGTATGTATCTATGTATGTATGTAGTATGTATGTATGTATGTATGTATGTATGTATGTATGTATGTATGTATGTATGTATGTATGTATGTATGTATGTATGTATGTATGTATGTATGTATGTATGTATGTATGTATGTATGCATGCATGCATGCATGCATGCATGCATGTATGTATGTATGTATGTATGTATGTATGTATGTATGTATGTATGTATGTATGTATGTATGTATGTATGTATGTATGTATGTATGTATGTATGTATGTATGTATGTATGTATGTATGTATGTATGTATATATGTATTTATCTTATAACTGTTAGCGTGAAGAAGCGTCGCCGGCGTGATACCATTTGTAGTGTATTTGTGGAGTGTGTGTAGTTTATGCTGTGTAGTGTATATTGTGTAGTGTATATTGTGTAGTGTATATTGTGTAGGGTATATTGTGTAGTGTATATTGTGTAGTGTATATTGTGTAGTGTATTGTGTAGTGTGCATTGTGTAGTGTATTTTGTGACTATAGTGTACCACGGGTCGTGCTTCTGTAATTGGTAATCGGTACTCAGTACTCGGTACTCGATACTCAGTACTCAGTACTCAGTACTCAGTACTCGGCACTTGGTACTCGGTACTCGGCACTCGGCACTCGGCACCTGGTACTCGGTACTCGGCACTCGGTACTCGACACTCGGTACTCGGTACTCGTTACTCAGGAATGGGTACTCAGTAATCGGTACTCACTACTCGGTACTCGGTACTCGGTTACTCGGTTATCGGTACTCGGTACTTGGTACGCGGTACTCGGTACTCGGCACTCGGTACTCGGTACTCGGTACTTGGTACTCGGTACACGGTACTAGGTACTCGGTAATCGGTACACGTTACTCGGTACTCGGTACTCGGTACACGGTACTCGGTACTCGGTACACGGTACTCGGTACTCGGTACTCGGTACTCGGTACTCGGTACTCGGTACTCGGTACTCGGTACTCGGTACTCGGTACTCGGTACTCGGTACACGGTACTCGGTACTCGGTACTCGATACTCGGTACTGGGTACTCGGCACTCGGTACTCGGTACGGACACCTGGTACTTGGTGCTCAGTACTTTTCTGTATGTACAACAACTGTCCCACCTGAGCGAAATCCACGGGTTTTCCCCTCGTTAGGCTAGCGTCTGACCGTCTGGCCGGACCCTCTCGTCCAGGGGAGGGGGTTCATGACGTCATGTGTTTTGGGATCGGGCGCGTGGGGTCAGTGTCCCAGCGGCCGGTAGCGGTGATCGGTGACGCTGGCCGTGTGGACACTTGTGCGAATTTTTCATGACAGCGATTTTATTCTGGCGTTAATTTTTAACAGCGAGATGAACAGGGACGAAATTGTACATGACCGTGATTTGTATCATACCGCCATATCTTTCCATAGAGCAAACAACCATCCCATAATTTCGCGCTTGTTAAGGAGACAGTTAACTGCGAGAATCGTAAACATTCCAACACAGCCTTCCCCACTTTCCTTTTCCTTGGGAAATATTTACTTTACTCAGTTAGCTTTGAACTTAATGAAAATAACGTTGCTTAACAAAATTAAATTAAAAGTCTTGCAATTATCGGCGGCTTAGGGCTGTGTGGAAACAATATTAGCACATACTCGACAATTCGTCAATAAGACCTGCTTATCAAAATCCTCACGACACAATCCCTAAATGATCTGTTTGTATATGCCGAAACGTTGAAATGATGACCCTGTCATCAACCGATCCTGACATCAAAGATTGCGTAAAAAGCCTTACAGATTAAATTGCAAATTAACCACAGTGAAGTTAATTTGACCGGATTTGAAAATGTCACCAATCAGACCAAATAATCAACCGAACCGGATAATTGAATGGCAAGGTTAAGAAAAAATATCGGTCACCCTGTCTGCTGGCAATCGGGTTAGCCATTCCTGAAAATTTTCAGTACGGGTATTTCACATAATTATCACATCACTCGGGTTTTACCAGAAACAGTTGGCCTTCAATATATCAGTAAACATTGTTCACCAAAATAAACATTAAACCTCGGAACCTTGAATTGAGTATTTCATCACATCTAGCCGCAAAAATTACATTACCCTGCCTTGGAAGCATTGAAGTCACATCATCGCTTGTCCCTACATATATATTTTTACGTTAACATTACTAATTATATTACGTGACTTCCCCTCAAGCTAGCGCTCCATCTCATTGATATTCCTTCCTCAATCCATCTTTCAGTCACATTCCGAATTAGAGTACTAGGTAATTCACACAAGGCTATATTTACAGAAAATAGTGCACCGATAGTTCAAGTTAATTGTCTCGTGAATACAATATCATTCGTCTTATAGGCAGCAGTTCGAATAGAGTCAACAAAATTCAGCCAGTCACATCAGTCACATCAGTTCGAACAGTCAACCAGTCAAATAAATCCCATCGGCGACCACCACCAGCATTGGCACAAGCTCCATAATCGGTTGCATTTAAAGCACGAGAGTTATAAAAGACGCAAACATAAACGTCCAAACCATATCAGAGTTTTGATTTACGTTAGAAGTTATAACTAGTCAGGCAATCAATATATGATAATTTTTCAACCATACACACACTCGCGTAGGCATAATTAAGAATATCGTGACTACATGACCAAACAAATGCCCAAATAGCAGGGGAGTTCAATGAGAGAAGAACAAAACGACGAAGAAGAAGAAAAAACCGGCCGAAACACTGTGCAAATTAAATTTGTATGGTGTTCAGATGCACAACAAATTAACTGACCATGGATTATAAGGAGGGTATAAGGATTGTACAGACTTTCCGACCTTACTTGATGTGAAATGCGGCTACTTTCTCCAGTATGAAATTTATAGAACTAAACAACAGCAAATCTTGAAGGCTGACTTGTGATGGTCCTTGACGCGGCTTCTCTGAGACTAAGGCTCGCGGCGAGGAGCCGCGGCCCCAGCCTGCTTCCGTCCCTACTCACTGCCCCATCTTGTCTCCTCTGAGACTGAGGCTCGCGGCGAGGAGCCGCGGCCCCAGCCTGCTTCCGTCCCTGCTCACTGCAGAACTCTGTTCCTCTGAAACTTACTTGGACTGTTTGGAGGCCTGGGCGCACTATCGGCAATTTGAAGATCGGTCCCGTCCTTGCTGCTCTGCTGTTCGATCTGCCGACCCTTCACCCCTCTTGCAGGCCCTTTTATCAACTTTTTGCTTGAAAAAATCAGGTCAGTTGCCGGATTGGCGCCTTGCTGCCGTGATTTTTTCTCCACTCGGTTTTAATTTTCGATTCCCTTTTGCTGTCCTGTCATTGGTCCTTCTCACCCGGCTGCAACGGCCTGTGGATGCCTGCGGCGGCCGGAACTGCTGTCTACAGCGGCCCAGAGGCGGAGCTTGCTGCCGTGATCTGGGTCAGGATCCTGCGCAGAGGCTTCTGCCGAGCGCCGTACGTGACCCGGGCCGCTGGCCGGCGCTCACGCTTAATGGCGCCGCGCAGCTGCTGTTTTGGTGTCCTTTAATGGGCCTGGTGCCTTAATAGCGACACCCTGGCGGTACACAGGTCGGAACGAGGGTATTTGTTGCCTGCGTGGGGGCTTCAGCCGGCGTCTCCACTGTTGAAGTGTTTGGTGTGCACACGGCTGCCGTTCCTTCCATGTTCAATTTTAAAATTACACATAGCTTTTGCTTTTTAGAATGTTTCTATTCTTCTGCTTATCTCTATGCTTTCTTCTTTTTCCCTCTGTTTCTTTTGGACAATTTAAAATGTATCTTGCTACAATTACATACTGCAGTTTTTGGATGAAACATGCACCACAGGGTACTCTACGAACGATTTTCTAAGATAATAGGCGAGTCCAGGTATGTTAAAAAGGGGGGAAGCAATGTGAATTGAAGTTGTAAGTGAAATAGTCAGTTGTGCAGCCTTCGTAGGTGTTGTTGGCACAGGGCTGCGGAGTCGACAGAATTGTAGCAACTCCGACTCCGACTCCGACTCAAACTCCGACTCCGGCCTATATCCCCTCTCAAACCGCATGCTAGAAAACAATATCTGCAATGCCATCTATTTTTTTTCGTTTGCTTTATTCCAAACAGTATGGAGAACAATGCTACGCCGCCCGAGCACGGGCGCGGCGTGCCGGCCGCGCGTCCAGCCCAGTCGTGCTCGCCTGCAGGCGGCGGAACCCGGGAAACGGAACCGAGCGGCGAGTGCAGCCAGCCGCCGCCGGCCCAGCTCACAGCAGCTGGGCTTCAGCCCCAGCTCGTCCCAGCTCGTCTTCGCTGGAGCCACTGCTGCTCCCGGATCCTGCGCTGTTTTTACAGCTGGCCAGTCAGTGCGCCGCTCTCCGCCGCCTCTTCTCCGGAAACCAAGTCTACCGGTCAGGGGTGTGGATTAAACACAAATGGGATACTCAAGGGCGGATGATAGCCATCGTGCCCCTAAACGACTGAAATCGACCGAAAATGAACCTTTTTCTGATTTTTAAGGAAATCTAAACAACTTTTAAAAGTCAAGTTTGTTTTACACATAGTTAAATGCACAACCGAGCTAAATTATTTGTGGTCGTGCCACAGCCACTGGCCACAGTGTTTGCCTGATAACTTCAAAACTCACAGGACGTAATCAAGTCAATACCTACGACCATAGGTGTCGATTTATATACTTTTTGGGTGGCCCTCGCCCCCCCCCCATGTTGAGTTCGGCCTCCCCAATGGTACCCTCGTCCCCCCCCCCCAATGGTACCCGCTCGGCCCCCGAATGTTTTTGGCCGCTGGCGGATCCAAGAGGGGGTAAAGCGGCCAAGCCTCCCAAACCGCCTGAAATGGGCAACAAATTGACACGTTTCCTATTTCAAAAGAAATTATACGCAGCTTTTACTAAGAAAAGTTTGTTTTAAATCACCTCTTTATGTATAAAGATGCGAAATACGGTGATTTTTTAAACATATTTACAATGTTTTATTTTTACTGCATTTTTCCGAAGAAATAGTTCTTTTTAATTGATTTATTTTAAATGCTTTTTAGGGGTCAAAAACCAAAGTTTTCACAAATCCGAGAATCTATTTTGCAGCCCTTGCCATTTGCTTTTTTTCTGACGTTTTTTGTATTGCATTTTGACCAAAATATAGACTTTGTATGTGTACCTATGATCTTTTAAAGTTTAGCTGATTTTTTCTTCGCTGAACTCGTGTGTAGTGACGTCACTAAATTCGTTATATCTCTATTTTTCCGACAAAATTGCTTCATTTATGCACAGAAGACGTAAAATTGGTGTAGGAGAAGGTACCCAAAGTTTCACGTTGATATCGCTATCGGTTTTTGAGCTATTGCGAAAATTCTACAGGGGGAGATATTTACCCCCGTCAATGGCAGGTTAACATTGCCGTTTTACTAAGTAACGGTTCCAAGTAAGGACTCGGGCCTTCTGGATGATGCAGACCGGCCCAAAACGTTAGGTTGAGGGGCCGTCTGACAAAATTCCAAAACTCATGAGATTTCGTCTGTTTTTGCATTATGAATTGATTACAAATACTGTCCTTTGTACAAGTTGCCTAGAATTTCTTAAAAATGTGTTCGTTCGGCCGCTGGCGGATCCAGGGGGAGGGGGAATCAGGGACCCCCCCCCCCCCCCCTCACATGAATCGGGCGGGGGAGGGCATTCAATACAAATATATATCCCCCCCCAGCGGGTTGCCAATTTATCGTAAAATATTAAAATTGTCTTTGCAGCAGTGAAAATCAAGCTATCCACAGTCAAAAACCGGAAAATTTCGCGCCGCTTCGTGGCATGACACAAGTTTCGCAATTTCTCATGCAAGTTTGAAAAATGGGAAAATGCATTCCATTAAGTGTCTGTCAGAGGCTCTCCTTGGCGTTAATTGCTGGCACTGGCGGATCCAGGGGGAGGGGCATCAGGGGGAAAATGTCTTCCCCCACAGGAATCTGGAAGGGGCATTCAATACCAGTATGCCCCCCCCGCGTGTTTCCTGTACAAAAGTGAAAAAAACAATGATCTTAGGCGAAAACTTCATAAAAACGGGAGTTTGTTTTTCTCGAGCGATTGAATTTTAAGTTTGTATGTATCCCTTGCTTTCAATGATGGACAAAACAGCGCACCTAATGCAATTCAAGGAGCCCCGTGACACTTAATCCGAGCCCCGGTGGGGTGGGGTCAGAATCTGCACCTTCCAGGATTTTCTCAATAATTTGAAGACTATGATAGATATCAACGTCAAACTTTCAGTACCGTATACTAGATCAATTCTATTACGTCTTCTCACTAAATTCCAATGAAATTGATGTAGCGTTTTAGGAGATAATGACGTTGACGTCATGTCATGCCATTTTTGGTGTAAAAATGATAAATGCTTAAAGGGAAATAATTACCTTTTCCCACAAAAATGGAGTTAGCACTTGAAATCGCCAGACGAGACCAAAACATATTGTAAATTCATCACATTTTGCATGAAAACTTTCCTACCGAAAGATATTTCAAGTTATAGTTGATAAGCGTTCCACACCTTTAACGACCGGTATTTGCAAGTACTTTTGGTCCTCATCAAACTGCGGGCTTTTCCCGTATTGCTTTTTACGCAATGGAGTGGAAAATATATTGTGCGTTCTGCTTGTTGTGATTATATGCCCGGCGATCCTCTAAAACTAACAGCGATTGGAAAAAGTGGCAATAAAATCGGAAGCTCATCGATGCACATCAACGGCGGCATAGTTAGTGGTTGCGACCCTTAATTTGTGAAAATCGCTTCATTTGTTTTCAACATTAGGAGTTTTGTATAATTTGTCTGTGGCTGTATATAACATATATAACAGCTGTATATAACAGCTTTATATTATCATAAAAATAATAATTTTTCCCAAAAAACTAACGAACAATAACACAAAACTGGCAATTAAATCGGAAGCTCATCGATGCACATCGACGGCGACCTATTTAGCGTCGGCGATTTGTTTAGAAAGTCATTGTCATGCTTCTCGGCGCACTTAACCATTTGTGGCGAGTTGTTCCTGATTATATGCTGAGAAGTGGGTATCGTCAAAGGCTATCATCCCATATTCCCGTTTAGTGTACCCAGGTCCCGTAGCAAGCTTCGTTAATGACGTCACTGGTGCGATTCTTGTGTAGCATTGCAAAATATATCTGATTTTGAGTTGAAAGCTAATCAAAAACTTATTCAAAGTATTTTATTTATTTTTTCTTGTTAATCATTATTAAAGGTATTTTATCACTGTATTTCATAGCGGTTGACACTTCAGAAACTTATGACGTAATAATGTTGTATCCAATATGCATTTCCCTCGCCTTTTGCTACTGTGGCGCAGTGCCGAGTGCTTTGCAAATACTTGCTTGCCTGGGGTTCAAATCATTCCGCCCTTATTTCATTCGAGTTGGTATAGTTTGCATGTTGTTGTTATTCATGACTTATACTGATAGTCAGTCATGCATCACGGATGCTTCACGGATTGCTTCACGGATTTCTTCACGGATCAGTTTGATCGGAAACGTCACAGAGCCTCCAAAAATGCCGCACTCGATGTAAACAATGGTAGGGAAGGACGAATTTGTCAATGACCTCCATGAAGTACTCAAGGTACTTGTTTTGTATTTGTTTTCCAAACTTACAACTTTGAATTTGGGAATAATTGTATTTAGTTCTTAAATTTAAATAAAATAATTTTAAAACCATAACGGTAGCCTAATAAATTGTTGCTAACAAAATCCAAAGGTCATTATTTCCCTTTAAACAATCGTAGAAAATAGAGTTTGGAAGCAATTTTTTGTAAAAAGTTAAAAGATAGTAAATGACATTCTCTTCCAAATGGCTATCTCGGATTCGCGAATATTTGTAATTTTGACCCTCAAAAAGAAAAACTAACTTATCTTTTTCGGAAAAAAAATCCACAAAATCAATTTTTTGTGAATTTGAAAAGTAAATTTATTAAGCTCGAATACCAAAATAAGGTGACCGACCCAAATCCGCAGAGGAAAACATGGGGGTACCTTTTAGCCACAAAAAGATCCCCCACGGAGAGAGGCTGGATCCGTCAGTGTGTTCGCCCCCCCCCCCCCCAACCGTTTTGAGAAATCGACACCGCTGCCTACGACCCAACTATCTCGTTTTTTTAATCGGTGACCTAAGGCCATGTCAGTTGCGTGCCCTTCCCATTATAAGGCAACGAGATAATATTTTTTTTTTAAATCGTATCAGAGGATACGCATTAGATCAGAATAATTATTTAAAGATTATGCTATTATAGCTCATTATTGACAACCCAAGTACAATTATTGCTCAGCGACCCCTACAAGAACGAGTGAAGTCATGTGAGATGACCATTTACCAGCACTTCTTTGCCAATAACTCTTGATAGCATAACATGACGGTAAGAACGTGAGACCGGCACCACTGTGTATGTCTCGTCGAGACGTGTCTGACATCACGCAGCACGACATACCTGGTTCACCACATGGCCTTAAATTACGTTGACCTGAGGTCAAATTTGGAAATTGATTTAGGTAACCTATTCACCATGGTATGATTCTAATTTGTGTCTTCTTTTTTTATTCTTTTTTTTTCTAACCGCCACCCATTAAAGGGAATAGGTCACCCTGAAAGTTGTCTTGAAGTTCAACCATACGGTGCATCTTGAGCTCAAAACTATGAATATGACTTTGGTTTGGACAACTGATGGATATATGTGGAGAAAGAAGTAAGTTTCTCTTTCTATTTCACGAGAAATCGTACGATAGCAGCTGGCGTTACGGCTCCGCCCCGTTCCGCCTGACGTCAAGTACAGTCTCTGACCAGGGGCCGCCGCGCCGTCCGGGCGGCTGAGCGGATATTAACGAGGCGTAGTGACCAGAGACTACGTGCCAGAGAGTGTACCTGCCTCCGGCGGCGAGCCGGCCGCGGCGAGCGGCGAGCGAAATGTCCTGATCGTGGCCCGGAACAGCGGATATGAAACCGGGCCCACTAGTCCTGTGTCGAAATTACTTAACGTAGGGAGGTAATTCTTTCACCACAACCCATTTTTAGATCTGCTCTACAAATCTGCTATCTCAGTCAAAAACTCCATGTTAAAGGTGAACTATTCCCATTTAATAGGTGACCAGAAGTGCCCCCACCCTCGATCCCAACGACGCACGACACCTTACGTTAACACCAGAAAACAAAAGAGAAAACGAAACGAGCCCTTGACGAAACGAGCGCGATAACGTTAAAATTGGCGCTGTATGACGATAAGAGTCGGTGCGTCCAAAACCCCAATTATCATCAGATGACGTTAACATTATTACCCTATCGTCATCAGGCGGAAATCTACCGATAGATGAGTCAACTATAGGTTTCATTCTCCACTCATTTTCTTTCGAAAAGTGTGTAAAGTTAATGTCCCTAGCCCACGACTATTCTACCGACCAAAGTAATCGACAATTGCCAAAAAGTCGACTTTGTCTCCGGGCCGGAGTCTGAGTCATTAAGATTTTAGCGACTCCGACTCCGACTCCGGCCAAAACTGCCGACTCCGACCGACGGACAACATCGGACAACTTATTTACGCCGTAGGATTAGGTTTTATCTACGAGATGGTCTGGGGGGTTCGGGGGTGGAGACAGCACCCCCCCCCCCCCCCCCGGTAAGTCGCAGCGCAACGAGCGAATGTGAGCGGAGCGTTCTAAACGTGGGTCCCTGTGGCCGTAATTGCTGTAAAGTTTAGGTCAGGTTCGATTATGTTATAACAATTTTGTAATTCCAATTTTATAATCACAATTTTGTAATTACATTTTTTTTTTATTCCAATATTTTAATAACATATCGAACCCATCGAAAGTTAGCCTGCCTACGCATTGTTATTTATCATGAAGGCATATAATGTTTCATGCACTCTATCTTTTGCGAATATGTACCAAACTTCTATGAACAATCAACAAGCATTTGACAAAAGTGCAGTGAAATCGGCAGTTTCACTTGGCCCAGACGGCGAAATATTTAGTGTTCACGACTCATTTTAAAAACAAAATCCATCCATTTTCAACGAACAGGTATTTAATAGGTATATTACAAGGCACACATGAAACATTTATCTAAACCATTTATCCATAATCAATCAATAAACGTTTCAGAAAATCGTGATGCATTCCGCGGATTAACTTAGCCAAGGACGGCGACGTATTTAGTGCAGAGGTGTAGCCAGGGGGTGCAAATGGTGCTCCTGCACCCGGGAGATTTTGCCGGGCCCCCTATGCCCGGCTGCAACCACACGGCCTAGCAGCCGTCATTTTAGGTTGTTGTAAAATACCATGCTTTGCTACTTTCCTATATACTTTCCTATATTTTGCTACTTTCCTATATAATAGGGCAAAATAGTTCACTTTAGCACTTTTTTATACCGCACTTTTAAACGCACAATAACATTTTTAGAGGGCCGCACCATACGCAATGCGACGCATTGATGAGAATGATGAGAAATATCTAGGGCATAAGACTCAAATGCGCTTTAAGAGTTCTAGGTCTTGAGCTTAAAAAAAATATGCCAAGTTGGTATAGCTGATTCCAAATGGGTGCCGCTGGTTCCAAAGTTGATATGGCAGTTTGTAACTCCAGCTCTTAAAAGTAGGTATGGCCCATGCCATACCTGTCATACTGCATTTTCCATCCGTGTAACGTGCCTTTTCATCCGTTTTGTTTGGCCCTTTCAGCGCTCAGGAAAGGGGCCCTTTCGAGGCGCCCCCCTGGACGAAATCCTTGCTACGTGCATGCCTCTCAGGCCTGGAATGGGCCCAAATTTTCCGTTTCGCCGTTTCCGTTTTTTTCCGTTTTTTTTAATTAATTTGCCGTTTCGGATATTTATGAGGACTGCCCCCCCCCCCCCACTGTGACGGGCCCCCCGACCGGATGCACCAGTCTCGAAAAATGCTGGCTACGCCCCTGATTTAGTGTATGCGAATTGTTCCATTGACCAAGCAGGGACGTTGTCTCGCTTCTTGGAGCACTTATCTTCATTGCTGGCCCTATGACTTGCTTACAAATAACATTCAAACCAGAGATAGTGATGGATTATACTGTTCGTCACCATATGTTAGTATATATTTTTTTTTTGATCCATAATTTAATTTTTGAAATCGAAAATGTTGTCATTTCACTTTTAAATTGAGGCACGATCAATTTGAAACCATACATGTGTCACATAAAAATGCAGATAAATGCATCAAAATGTGAATATTTCACTTTAAAACATGTCATTATTTGTTATGTAGTTTGTCCCAGGGAAGCGCCATTTACTGTGTACATCTCCATTCAGCTGAACGGTTCTAAAATTATGCATACTAGGATATAACCACGGTAAAACTATTGAATGTGTTACTCATTATTGGGACACAGTCAATGCACACGTGTGCTCCCGTACCGTTTCATATTTCAAACCTGTTTTAGCTTTACCAGAGCGCGCCCGCTCGGTCATCGCCTAAAAATGCGTTTTACTGGTGTAATATTGTGGCCTAAATCCTAGAAGATATCATTTCGCGCCATTTTTGTTGGGAGGGGGGGACGCTTGGCCTGAGGGGGCACCCTGGGTTTATTTGCCCCCCCCCCCCATCCGAAAATACCTTCCGCCGCCATTGCCCCTGGATTATCTCGTCGACCTGATTTCAATTATATATAACATGAGCCTTGTAGTCGCCCTGTAACCTCAAGGTCACGTGACCTGAGGTCCCCCGGTGCAGCCCACGTCAGATCGACCGAGCCATAACACCCTACATCTCAGATTTCGATAAAACTACGTGACGGGGGTTATCTGGGCCGGAGATTCACGCTGTGAAATTTTCAGCCCCGTCCGTCCGTTGAATGGGTTTCGAGTTATAGCCTCAGGCATCTTTTTGATGTCGCGCAAAGCTCTAATTTTCAGCGGGCGATATCTCCCATATAAATAATGGAAGTCATATAAACCTATATATCATCAGAATCATCAGACACCGTAGATTAATATGAAGCATTTTTTTTTTATTCGAAAATTTGGGAATTTTAACATGTGAATGAAACATGTTTACAATTCAGTTTTTTTGCATACCATAATCGACTTCGATACATAAGTCTTCGATGGTAAAAAAAAAATGGAGGTAGGTTTTCTCTCAAAATATTTTCTTTATATTTTGTTGTTGAAAAATCATGGTCACCAGCACATCTTTGGTAATAACTTTGCATGTAATTGTGCTAGAGGGGTAAACTCAACAGCATTATATTTGCCTCGCCGAGTTGCATTCAATGATACATAACATGATACCTGCAGGTCACTCCATGACCTCAAGGTCACGCGACCTGAAGTTGATTTCCGAATCACCTGGCTTGATCATACAATACATTATTTGTTGGATTTTTTTTTTTAATTTGAGAAAGTTGAACATTTGTGTATTGAGAAGACACTTTTAGATACGTTTATAGCATTCTCGGTCTGCAAATAAGGATGGGAAAATGTAATTTATTTAGGATCCACAGACGCCTCCATCGGCGAAATATTGAATTATGTCATCACGTGATCTTGATTACTGAGTGTAATAGGTGTCACGTGATTCGAAGGGCCTGCACTCTTATATTCCACCTAAACAAATCCTGAATTTCAACTGAGAACATTACAAAATCACGTGACCTGACTTTAGGTCATATGTCAACAAAAACATTTTTTTTATATTAAAATAAAGCAAATACAAAACATTACATTAACTTGCGGTCAATGGCAATTCTGGCGATATATATGTTTCTATAATTCAAATTATGTATATGGGAGATATCACCCGCTGAAAATTAGAGCTTTGCGCGACATCGAAAAGATGCCTGAGGCTATAACTCGAAAACTATTCGATGGCCGAAGCTGAAAATTTAACAGCGTAAATGTACGGCCCAGATAACCCCCGACACGTATTTTAATCGAAATATGAGAAGTGGGATGTTATGTCTTGGTCGATCTGACGTGGACTACACCGGGCAACCTCAGGTCACGTGTCGTTGAGGTCACAGAGCGCCTACAAGGCTCATGTTATATATCATTGAAATCAGATCGTCGAGATAAGCATAGTGCTGTTGAATCTCTAGCACAGTTAGCACTCTCTAGCACAGTTACGTGCAAAGTTATTACCAAAGACATGCTGGTGACCATTATGTTTTTCCCAATACGAAAATATGAATAAAGTATTTTGAGAAAAAGCATATCGCCAATTTTTTACCATCGAAGTAACACTGAGTAACGAAGTTAAACACACAAGTAACAAGGGGGTAACAAGTATGTATCGAAGTCGATTTTGGCATGGGATTTTTTTTTTAAAGGCCACATTACATAATCACGTGATTTTACCTAATATCACGTGTTCAAATTCCAAAATTTTGGAATAAAAAAAAAATTCATATCATATTAATCTATGGTTCATGGTGATTCTGATAATTGAAATCAGATCGACGAGATAAGCATAGTACCGTTGAATTGAGCTCTCTAGCACATTTACGTGCAAAGTTATTACCAAAGACCATCATGGTGACCATGATTTTTACAAATACAAAAATAAAAATAAAATATTTTGAGAAAAAATATCTCCAATTTTGTTTTACCGTTGACGACTACTTATGTATCGAAGTCGATTCTGTCATGAAACAAAATCCGAATTTTAAAAAGCCACATTATAAAATCACGTGGTTTTACCTTATATCACGTGCTGAAATTCCCAAATTTAGAATTTTCAAAAAAGTATTTAATCATATTAATTTATGGTTCATGATGATTCTGATGATATGTATGTTTGTATGACTCACATGATTGTGATGGAAGATATTGCCCACTGAAAATGAGAGTTTTGTACGACATTGCAAAGTTGTCCGAGGCTGTAACTCGAAAACTTTTTGAAGGACGAGGCAGCAAATATCACAGCGTGAATCTACGGCCCAGATAACCCCCAAGACATAGTTGTATCGAAATCTGAGATATAGGGTTTTATTTCGAGATTCTTTGGTTGATCTGTCCTGGAATGCCCCAGCTATCAATGCATAAGCAAGCGAAATCCGATGAGTTTTCAGAATTGTGTGAGATTTTTTGGAATCCCCCCCCAAAAAAAACGTGCCCCCCCAACCACTGTTCTGGATCCGCCAATGGTCGCACGAACACAACACGATCCAGCACGACCACATAACCCATGATGGAGTATGTGCACTGCGGTGCAGCCTATAAATCACAGATGTAGTGCGGTACAGTCTATCACTCGTAGATGTAGTGCGGTGCAGCATAACACCGTGCAGTCACAATTCGGCGTGAGAAGCATTATCATAGCGCCTGTACCTGTAGGTACTATGGGATATGTGTGACTGTGATGCGGCCTCGATGCCAAATATGTAATACAATAATGGCTACCTGTGAAATGTAGAAACTAGAAAGTAAGATATGCTATGCTTTAGTGATGCAAATTTCATGGACCACGGAGCCGGCGCCGGGCCCAAATTCAGGCCCGGCGCACAGTGGGCGACAACGGCCTGCTGCGCGGCATGGGGTGAAAAATAAAATTTCGAAAATGACTATTTTATACGGCTTATTTGCAAGCAAAATGTCCATAGCATGAAAGTATAACACCGATTCACCAATAAATTTGTTTATTTGTATGCACCATGTCTTCAGACACACACTATTGTTCAGCCGCCGATATTGCTATGGCGCGCCTCATTCTCATCGCATGGATATATGCTAATGTGAGAGGCGAAGAACGTTTCGTAGAGGCTTTGTGGTATTTTTTTTATTGAAAGTACAAATCATCCGCAGCCCGAAATACCTATATATGACCTTTGCATGTGAATTAGCAATTTTATATTCGGACATTAAGTGAGGTATGTTATTTGAAGTGGCTGACCAACAGAATCAAAACATGAGTTAATCCTACAATTTTCATTCTACGGTTTTCTGCTTTGATGAAACATTTTGTTCTGCCTCGTTAGAGTTTATACTTTGTGCCTATTAAAATTAACCTTGCGCATATTTACGCTTTTTATTTTGGAGCTTATTTTATAGTGTACATCACTATTAACTCTGCGCCATTACAATGCCCGGATCTCTACTGTCCCTAGTTAACTGGTCGTACAAGGCCATTTTTTCAGATAAAAGACTAAATATAGCAAATGATAAGGGCTATAAAATGTCTTCTCGGATTTTCGATTTTTTTACCCCCCAAAAATGCAAAACAAAATATTTTGTTTAAAAAGATGCCCTCAAAATCAAACTTTTCAAACATTTTCCAAAAAACAGAATATATGTTTGAGAACCACATATGGCAAATACCCAAACCAAATTTCAAAGCAACAGCTTTGTTTTTGACTGATTTAGGGCTCCCTAAGTTAGAGTAACTCATGACGTCATACTTCTTATTGCGTTTTTTGCTTGTATTGACTAGATACATAAACATAAATGCGAGCACTGTATTTCGAAGACAAAACCGGTCTAGAAACATACCTTTTGTATTTATATTTATCAATTTCAAATGTTGACCTTATGTGACCTGACCTTGATCTGAGCTGAGCTTGACACTAACTTCACTTAAATGAGGTCAGATGGTAAAATGACTATCACTATCGAATTAGACGTGTACAATAAACCCATACAAATGTGTCGCATGACTTTCGTAGATTTTCTGCGCATAATGACCTTTTGTGACCTGACCATGACCTTGACCTTTGCCAAGAATCTCACTTTAGCTCATGCGGGATGTGTATTATACCTTTGGGAGCATTCTGGGTGATCATGGTCGCAATCAAAGGCTTTGGCTGGAAAGTATGGCCCATAAACTCAAATGCCTCGATGTTGACCTTTGACCCGACTTTGACCTAATATGTGACCTCAATTCCACAATTTCGAGTATGCTTTAGATGCGAATCACTAAGAACTATCGAATGCCGCATTGAGCGTCTCGCTGCGATCATTGGTTCCAGAGATAACGAGGGGGCAATATTTGCCTTCCCCGGTCAATGCCGGGTTAAACCCAGATAAAAGAAAGTGCATATTTTGAGCTCCCTGATTTATCAGCTATCGATTAATATGCTGCATGTTCAAACCGATGCCGTAAATTGAAGCAGAAACGCCGTGTCGCGCTAAAAGGCTGTTCTCGCCCACTGTGCGGCGGAACTGTGTTTGAACTCGAATTGCCGGTCTCATGCCGGGCTCAGCACAAGTTCGGGGGTTAAAATATTGTTTAATGTATAATGAATAAGACATGCAGATTGCTGGCTGTCGAGCCTGGCGGGTGCTGCCACATGTGGCCGGGCTTGATGCCGGTACCAACTCATTTATGAGCGGTGGCGGTGGCGGTGCCAGTTCCTGTTTTTGGAGATTTTTTGCATCTCTACTATGTTTAAATCTCTCACATAATTTCATTTCGCCGGACAATTTGCAATTAATCGGGCACCTTCACTAGCCGATAACATCCAGTGGCGTTGTCGTCACCCTGCAGGCGGTTGGACTAGAGCCACATCTGGACAGTGCTGCTGATAAATCACCGAGTCGACCCTCCCCCGTCCTTCCCCAGCGGGGGACCACGCCGACCGCGGGCCGCCGGACGCGATGCATACCACTCCCCTCAGTGTCTCCGCCCCGGCCCCGTCGGCACCGATACCCCACTTCCTGTGTTGTCGCGTCTGCCGGCGCCCGTCGTCGGCGGCGGCGGCGGCGGTGTCGGCGGAGGCACGTGGCTGGTTGAATCCTGCGCGCGTCGCTCCCGCTGCGGGTTCTCGGGCGGCGGCAGCGGCGGCGGCGGTGGCAGCAGCTGGCTCAGTACGCCCGAAGCGGGGGGCGCGTGTGGTTTGCGGCCGCAGAGCAGTGTCGACTCCGTCAGTGACTGGCTCCCCGGCGTGTGACAGTGGCGGGGATCACCTAGGTGGTCTGGGAGTGGAGGCTTGTCACAGGTGAGCTGTGTGAAGTCCTGAAAGCACAGATATGTCGAGTCATGTAGACTGTAGTGTTATGTGGTCATAGGCGGCGGAACGGGGGGGGGGGGGCACCGTGCCCCTTGAATTTGCAAGGGAGGCACCCATATCAAAGTACCCCCCCCCCCCCTTAAATGTGGTATGGCTAAGGACTAAGGTTCATGATTTAGGTATAATTATCAAATTGATGGGAAAACATTTGTATAATGCCGTGATTATTTACGAGCGTGATATTGCTGGCCTGGCATTTCTGTTGAATAGGCCAGACGTTGCGTCAATATCATGCAGTAGTTTAGTGCACGACGGAAACCGCGCTAATACACATAATGCCCTGCTGGGGGGGGGGGGGGGGGGGCAATGTCAGCTCCCTCCCGGATTTTCTCAATAACTTGACAATTATGATAGATATTGACGTAAAACTTACAGTACTTTATGCTACATCAATTACACGTCTTCTAAAAAATCAATGAAATTGATTGCGGCCTCCATGCTACTTTGGGAGATAATGACGTTTTAATGACGTCATGTCATGCAATTTTTTGGTGGAAAAACGATACATGTTTGACAAAACGTAGAAAATCGTTTTTTTAAATTATTTTCTTAATTACTTAATTATTTATACTTAATTATTTACTTAATTATTAACTTAATTATTAACTTAATTATTAACTTACTTAATTATTTTCAATGCTCCTTGCTAAAGCACTACGTGATATTCCAAAATCGAGTTTTGATGAAAATTACAAATAAAAGACGTTATAGGAAAGTAAATTACATTCTCGTTAAACTGGCCATCTCAGATTTGTGAAATGTTTGTTTTTTTTACCCAAAAAAAAATCAAAAACACTTTTTTCGGGAAAATGTCCACATTAAAAAAAAATAGATTAAAAAAACGGAATGTACATAAGATAAGCAAATATGGAAGATATCCAAACAAAATTTTAAAGCAATATCTTTATTTTTGACTGACTTATCCCGCGCCGTCCTGGGGGGTCGTTTAGACGCCCCCCCCCCCCCCCCCCCCCCCAAGGCTTCTCAAGGATAGCGAAAAAAACGCCGATGCGCAGCGCCGCCATTTTTCTCAGGTGTACGGGCATCAATTACCCACATTGTGTGAAATTATTGACCTCGAGTCATCCGGTCACCAGGCCAGGTCACGTGACCCCACCTCCAAAAAAGTTTGCGGTCGTACCACAGCCATAGTTTTTGATCGATCGGTTTCAAACTTACAGGATTTCATACGGTCATGGGTACCTACAATTCGTTGATCTCGGATTTTTTATATCGGTGACCTAAGGTCATGTCAATTTCGTGACTTCCCCATTATGAGTCAATGGGGGAATATGCAAATGCTTCCTTTTCCGAGGATATGCGTGATATTAGTCCAATTCCTTCTGGATTATGTTATCATATGCCATTCCTGATGATACAGGTGCAAGTTTTGTTCAGTAACCGCTATAGGATCAGCTGAGGTCATCCGAGGTCACCAACACTTGTTTTGTAAATAACTCTCGAACGAATGCAAATAGAGAAGTGAAACCGGCACCAATGTGAAATACATTTTGTTTTGGCTTAAAGGGATTATACGGGTTTCCGTCCTGAAAGTAAATGCACTCTTTTGCAGTTGTATGAGCTTTACACACGTTTAAGACATATAACAGGGACCTCAATGCTCATTTAGTCCATTATTTCAGAAATTATCAGCGTTAAAACTTGGGCGTTGTTCGAGACTAGTATCAGATAACGAGTACTTGATCGGCACTACTGTCCACCACTTTTATCTTAAGATCAATTTGAGAGTTTTTAATTATCTGCAAGTCCTACACTGGATCACAAAATTATTATGCAATTCAAAACTGACGGGACTTTGTATTACTACACACTGTTCGTTGAGGTTTTGTGTTTTTGTGGTTTTATTTTCTCTGGCCTTTAGCGTTGAGAATTTAGTGGTTGCGTATTAATTTTTTGGCATGAAAATTCATGAAAAATATATAATTTTATGGGAAAACTAGGTAACTGCTGCTGTCGCTGGAACAAAACAAGTTTATTTTCTTTCAAATATTGCTTATTTTACCGGAAATATGCCATACGTGAGGTGTTTTTATTAGCATAAAAGAGATGACTGGCTCTGCCTCAGCCGGTCCTGCAGAAAATACGCGGTGGCATCACCGCGCACTTTGGAATGTCCTTACGTGCAGAAGAGGTAATTTCCAGAAAAAAATGTGTCTACCGTGGGACTTCTACCACCTTTATAAGTACGTTTTACTATGTAACTCAATTATTCTGGGAAAAACCCGTACAATCCCTTTAAGAACAAATGCAGATAAATAGTGAAGACGTATCCCCCTGTCTCCCTATTTAAGTACGTTGGTCGTTCATTTTACCCTCCATTGCAAACTCATACCTATACATGCCTTTGTCGTTTCGCGTTGACTGTTGTCTCCACCTCAACCAGCGAGCTAAAGCAGCGACCATAACACGTCAGACGTACGTCAGACGTTTTAGACGTTGTCACTGTCAGGTGTTAGTCAGCTAGTTTGTCCACAACCCTGAACTCCCATACCTACCTAACACTAGAGGCCGGCAACGCGAGCGGGGCATTGCCTTGGGTCAAAATCGTAATTTGGTTTTACCCTCCTGAGTTTTTTTTTGCCCCCCTCAGGATCGGCGGCCATTAATGGTTTGTGGGCCGCTGTATCGCGCACGTGACCTGCGAGTAGCAAGTCTGTGTCACATACCGTGTGAACTGAGGAGGCAAAAGAAATGGAAAAATGATGGCGCCCACGTTTTGGCACTTGGCACGTGCCACGTGTCATCGATTGCCCCGCAAATGGTGCCATCATCTGTCCCCCGTTTTGCCGCATCGAACGGTACCAACCGTGTCGAAATTGTCCCAGCCGTTTGGGCTCCATGTGCTCCGTCGGACCCCCCCCCCCCACACACACACACACACACGCGCACACACGCACGCACGCACGCGCACGCGCACGCGCACGCGCACACGCACACGCACACGCACACGCACACGCACACGCACACGCACACGCACACGCACACGCACACACACACACACACACACACACACACACACACACACACACACACACACACACGCACACGCACACGCACACGCACACGCACACACCGCACACACCGCACACCGCACACCGCACACCGCACACCGCACAACGCACAACGCACACCGCACACCGCACACCGCACACCGCACACCGCACACCGCACACCGCACACCGCACACCGCACACCGCACACCGCACACCGCACACCGCACACCGCACACCGCACACCGCACACCGCACACCGCACACCGCATACCGCATACCGCACACCGCACACCGCACACCGCACACCGCACACCGCACACCGCACACCGCATACCGCATACCGCACACCGCACACCGCACACCGCACACCGCACACCGCACACCGCACACCGCACACAGCACACCGCACACCGCACACCGCACACCGCACACCGCACACCGCACACCGCACACCGCACACCGCACACCGCATACCGCACACCGCACACCGCACACCGCACACCGCACACACACACACACACACACACACACACACACACACACACACACACACACACGCGCGCGCGCGCGCGCGCGCTCCTCCCACTTTCCGAGCGACGGCCCGGTGGAAATGTTCGAACTCTGAAAAGCATGTAAACATGTTTCTCATCTCTCTACGATTTTGAACCAGCCGCAATTAGAGAAAGGAACCGAATGACGAGCGATCGCTGATCGTGATCGCTGATCATGATCATCAACACTGCCTGTAAAACTCGGCGGCGCCCGTCGCCCGCTCTCTCCGCCGTCTGTCACAGGTGGGTGGCTGCAACTTCACACCGCCCTGGCTCGCCGGCCGGGGCTGGGTTTCACCCGACAGTGGTGTTCATTGCTCGCTGCTGCTCGGCGCTCATTGGTGCCTGTTCAGCTGTTCAGCTGTTGATGTCAGCAGCGCGCGGGCCTGTTCTCGTCACACTGCCTCGCTCCACCGAGGCCGACACACAACTGATGTCAGACACCGTGACGGCCGTGCACTTGTCTACGATAAATTGGCTCTCATTGCAGCTGCTCACGGGTGATAAATGTAAAATGGATGTGTACCGTTTTCACCCTGCCTGTAACGTCGGGTGAGATAGTTCCGCAGTTGTGCATTTTGTAGATAAACCACTCTCGTGACAAGTATAAGCAGAAGTCTTTATTAGCGTCTTTTAGCAGTCGGCGATACATATGTCAACACCACCCGGCTGTTCCGACTTCCATAATCGCTGATGCTGCCCTACTTGATGTCAGGCCAGCTGCAATGGTCGCTTTGGCGGAGGTTAAAGTTAAATATCTGCTGAGTGAACAGTGCAGTGAACATTGCCTAACAGATGTGCGCCGGACATTGCATTGTCACTCATCACTACGGGCCAGAGGCCACCGTTGGCTGCTCGGTGGTCGGCACCCATATTTGGGCGCCGCTTCAGCAGAACAGTGGTGATTCACACTGTGACTTTCCGAATGTGTGGGCATGATTGGACAATCATCCTCCAGAGCAAAGGACTGTCTTCTGTCTAGTCCGACTGGGAGTGGGTTGACCTTCACACACAATCAGTCTAACTCGAGTGCTCGGTAGTGCTCCAGTGGCTAGCCCCCAGCACTGGCTAGCTTGACGGGCGTAAGCGAGCAATGTCTTTCTAGCTCACGTCCAAATCTGTGCCACCGACGTCTGAAATCGGCGAAACCACCACCTGCCCTTCTCTTCTCCCACCGCCCCCTCCACTTCCGTTGGCCATGTGTCACCTCTCCCCTCCCTGGCGTCGCGGCGTGCTTCTCTCGGCGTGCCACAGAACGTCACCTCTTCCCTCCCTGGCGGCGCGGCGTGCTCCTCACAGAACGTCACCTCTCCCCTCCCTGGCGGCGCGGCGTTTTCCTCTCGGCGTGCCACAGAACCCACACATGGCGCCCCCGCCGCCGCCGGGCTGGGGCAGTGTCGACTGTCTCCGATGTCACATCACATCCGGCCACCGCTACCGGCCTGTCTGGAGGTCGCGTGCCCCGCCCCTCCCGTCCCCTCCCTGTCCCCCCGGCGCGGCGGGAGTTTTTTTGGGGGGGAGGGGAGTTGTTCTCGCCCACCCCGTAGTCCAGCCTATAGCTATATGCCGCCGCGGGTGGGAAGGAGAACCACTCCCCTCCGGGGCGGGGAACCGAATGACTTGCGCCAGTCATTCGTCTGGCGCAAGTGACTGGCGAATGACTGGCGCAGATGGCTGTGTTGAACCGGGGACGGTATACGAGACCGCGAACCACGCGCAGCCGCTGTGAAGTCACCACTACACCCCGCTCCCCGGCGAGCGGATCCACTCGCCGCCGGATCGGTCTGGACGCTGAGCTTCCGTCTGCCGCTGTGAAGGGCTCCGCCACACCCCGCTCCCCGGCTCTGCAGTTCAGACGCCGAGCTTCTGTCTGCCGCTGTGAAGTCACCAACACACCCCGCTCCCCGGCGAGCGAATCCGCTCGCCGGATCGGTCTGGACGCTGAGCGTCTGTCTGCCGTTGTGAAGGGCACCGCCACACCCGCTCCCCGGCTCTGCAGTCCAGACGCTGAGCTTCCGTCTGCTGTCGGCCGCCCGCCGCCGGGAGCCGGGCTCCTCTCTCGTCCAGATCGTTAGTGCACGCTGCTGGTACAGTTGCCGGTCGGTTTCCTGTGGAGGGGTGCAGCGGGGCGGGGCGGGGAGGGGGGGGCTGACTGACAATGACGGGCGGGGGCAGCTGGGGCTCATTTCGTCACTGCGTACACGGCGGGCCGCCATCCACGCTGGCGGACTGGGATGGAACGACGCGACATCAAAATGTACCAACGCCAGTTCAAAATAATCGCCATGTACCTAATCAGTAATCTTCATTATATACTTGTTCGTGCGTTTGCACATTCCCCTCGGCCACGGACCTTGATGGCTGGCCTTGCGTTCACGTGACCGATGAAATACGCATTCTCTTTCTAACGTAAAATGTTAGCGGGTCAAACGTTAGACTGTTCGCACGAGTTTCGTCAGCAGTGATTGTTTTTGCTGGCGCGATGCCTGCGTATGTTGGCTTATTTCCATCTTTCGGTTCATTTATTTTGCATTAGGTCGACTGCGAGATCGCGAGTCTCGGGCTCTGCCACGTTGTGCTGTAGTCTGTAGTATGTGTGAAGCACCCTTTAATGCGCTCAAATATGTCGTATCCCATATGCAAAAGGCGTGACATGTGGACGACAAACAATTCTTCGTTGTAAATCTTATCGCATCAAAATAGTTTGATATTTTTACTTAAATTACTTTAGCGTGCCGACGGCGGATCCTCTCGTAATTATCAGTGGAAGCATTGCTCACAATATAACTGAGTAGGTATCTATCTTTTCTGGTTGCTTGAAATTTCATTTATATTTTACGATCATGGGCTACTAAGTAATTTTACTGCTTCATCGCGGATTGGTGTCATTGACCGGCAATATGCAAGTGTAAATTTGCATCACCCTAATAGTAACAGCTTCACCCGACCTTACATGTGTCCGACTTCAAGAGAGCCTACCGAAGTAAAAGATACACAGGAGAGGGACTAAAGCATATGACTCGGAAATACGCTGTCAGGTCGTTTTTTCGAACACCGTTTTGACACACTGGCAGCTTCAGGGACGAGCATCGCCGCATTCCTGTCATATATAGTGTGGCGAGCATCGCCGCATTCCTGTCATATATAGTGTGGCGAGCGTCACCGCATCCTGTCATATATAGTGTGGCGAGCATCGCCGCATTCCTGTCATATATAGTGTGGCGAGCGTCGCCGCATTCCTGTCATATATAGTGTGGCGAGCATCGCCGCATTCCTGTCATATATAGTGTGGCGAGCGTCGCCGCATTCCTGTCACATATAGTGTGGCGAGCGTCGCCGCATTCCTGTCACATATAGTGTGGCGAGCGTCGCCGCATTCCTGTCATATATAGTGTGGCGAGCGTCGCCGCATTCCTGTCATATATAGTGTGGCGAGCGTCGCCACATTCCTGTCACATATAGTGTGGCGAGCGTCGCCGCATTCCTGTCATATATAGTGTGGCGAGCGTCGCCACATTCCTGTCATATATAGTGTGGCGAGCGTCGCCGCATTCCTGTCATATATAGTGTGTCGAGCATCGCCGCATTCCTGTCATATATAGTGTGGCGAGCGTCGCCGCATTCCTGTCATATATAGTGTGGCGAGCGTCGCCGTATTCCTGTCATATATAGTGTGGCGAGCGTCGCCGCATTCCTGTCATATATAGTGTGGCGAGCGTCGCCACATTCCTGTCACATATAGTGTGGCGAGCGTCGCCGCATTCCTGTCATATATAGTGTGGCGAGCGTCGCCACATTCCTGTCATATATAGTGTGGCGAGCGTCGCCGCATTCCTGTCATATATAGTGTGTCGAGTATCGCCGCATTCCTGTCATATATAGTGCGGCGAGCGTCGCCGCATTCCTGTCATATATAGTGTGGCGAGCGTCGCCGCATTCCTGTCATATATAGTGTGGCGAGCGTCGCCACATTCCTGTCATATATAGTGTGGCGAGCGTCGCCGCATTCCTGTCATATATAGTGTGGCGAGCGTCGCCGCATTCCTGTCATATATAGTGTGGCGAGCGTCGCCGTATTCCTGTCATATATAGTGTGGCGAGCGTCGCCGCATTCCTGTCATATATAGTGTGTCGAGTATCGCCGCATTCCTGTCATATATAGTGCGGCGAGCGTCGCCGCATTCCTGTCATATATAGTGTGGCGAGCGTCGCCGCATTCCTGTCATATATAGTGTGTCGAGCGTGTCGGTGCGCTCGTCCGCACACATAGCGCACGCGTAAGCAGTCATTGCGTTTATGGCTGCTCTCACGTTTATGGCAGTCACGGCAGTCTGGCGGCCATGCTGGGTCGGGGACAGGGGCCGGAGTCACATCTGGCCGCCGCCCGCCGCCCGTCACGGCGATCACAGCCCTGTCAGCCCTTCCCTGTGATCACAGCCCCGTCACGGCGATCACAGCCCTGTCAGCCCTTCCCTGTGATCACAGCCCCGTCACGGCGATCACAACCCTGTCAGCCCTGCCCTGTGATCACAGCCCCGTCACGGCGATCACAGCCCTGTCAGCCCTGCCCTGTGATCACAGCCCCGTCACGGCGATCACAGCCCTGGCAATGCCGACGAGGGGCAGTCTGGCTGGAGCGGCGACACTGCGCGGACCAGTGCAGTGGGTGATTGACCCAATACAGCGATTCCGTTCTGTTCTGTGCGACAATACTACATATAGTGAGATAAAATACCCAACAAACTCGCTCAACTTCGTCACTGTTGGCAACGGTGCCCGGGCGATTCCTGGCATACGCGTCCTCTGTTCAGGAGCTGCAAATCATATTCCCGAATCAACATCTGATTCCTGACCATTCGAATGGAATGGGCGTCTGTGCGTCTTTCGTATACGGGCGCCACCATCCTAATGTCGTTAGCGATGTAATCATTCCCAGCAAGTCAATTCCAAGCGTTCATCGTTGGCTCGGCACATGTTGTGTTGCAAGTCACCGTATAATGTCGGCGTGTGCCACCGCGGGGCCGTCCAAACACGCTCAGCTCGTGCTCACGTGCTCAGTGCTCAGTTCAGCTCAGCTCGTGCTCACGTGCTATGTGCACGGTGCAGCGTCATGTGCAATAACGTGCATCACGGGTGGCATTTGCTGAGATGGCTCCGGAGGCGGCGGCGGCGGCGGCGAGGGCGGCGGGGGCGGCGGGGGCGGCGGGGGCGGCGGCGGCGATGGAGGTGGTTTCAAGGCCAACGGTCGCGAGGAGTCGGTAGTCAGGAGCATGGGCTCCGCCACCGGGGGGACGAGGGGACATGCCCCCCCCCCAACTTCAAAGTTGGGGGGGGGGCAGAGTGTCTTTTGTCCCCCCCCCCCAACTTTGAGCACATGACACTGCCCTCAAATTTAAAACACCTCAAAAAGTACACACCTCAAGCACCTTCAACAGTAAGAATACAGTTATCCGGAGAATAAAATCAATTTTTTGCGCAATTGCAATACATATTCAATTGTATAAGGGTTAAAAAAATTATAAATTCGTACCGTTTCGCTGCGCATTTATGTTTTGTTTATATATTGCTACTTTCCTATATAATTGGGGCAAAATAGTTCGCTTTCTCACTTTTTTCGCACTCTTAAGGGCAAAAAACAACATTTTTAGAGGTCCTAGAGGACAAAATGTTTATGTAGGGTATAAGATTCAAATTTTTCGCGCCGCTCCGCGGCGCAATTCCGATACTAATTTGAGTCGTATCAATATCATGCCGATACTTACGACTTGCCGATACCGATACCGATACCGATACCACGTTGTCCTTTAAAAAAATGCATTCTAATTCTGACATTTTGTCATTATCAGAGCATACTGATGCACTATATTTTCATGTTTTGTGTGTGCACACATTTATTGGAAGGGTTTTCCTAGTTGAAGTTGATGGGAATAGAAATATAATTGATCATTGCCTTGAAATAGAAAAGAAGAAACCCGATCGGTAACGCGAGTTATCCGATTCCGGGTAACTCTAGCCACATCATATTTAAACAAACTTAAGTGAACAGAATATCAACACTGCAACCACCAAGCAATAGCGCCAGTCTGTCCACCAATTTTGCAGCCGACATATTTTTATTTACGGCATTAAAGAGAGATAATCAACTTTGTATTTTGTTAGCAACAACTTATTTGGCTACCGTTATGGTATTCAAATGTTGTGATCTAAATTTAAGAATTAAATACAATTATTCCCTAATTAAAAGTTGGAAGTTTGGGAAAATTAATGAGCGGTATTTTCCCTCCACTATTGGAAAGCGCAACATCTGGCGCTTTTACATCAATCTGTTCAACGTTGTTGAATGGGCACTTGTAAACAAATCACCGACACTAAATAGGTCGCCGTAGTTAAGCTTGGCACCGGCCGGCCGGTGCCAAGCTAAACTGCCGATTTCCATGCACCTTTTTTCAAATGATTGTTGATTGTTCATAAAAATGTTGGCACATGTTCGCAAAAGATAGAGTGTATGAAACATATTGCATACCTTCATGATGAATAACAATGCGTAGGGAGGCTAATTTACTGAATTCGTTATCGAGTACTTGCTGAGTACCGACCGATATAAGCGTGGATCGTTTATCGATCGGAAACTGCCAATATCTTTCGGTAGGAATGTTTATATGCAAAATGTGATGAATTTACATCATATTTTGGCCTCGTCTATCGATTTCAGGTGCTAACTCCATTTTTGTGGAAGAGGGTGATTATCTCCCTTTAAAGGGAGATAATCACCTTTTTATTTTGTTAGCAACAATTTATTTGGCTAACGTTATGGTATTAAAATGATGTGATCTAAATTTAAGAATTAAATACAATTATTCCCTAATTCAAAGTTGGAAGTTTGGGGAAATTAATGATCGGTATTTTCCCTCCACTATAAGCGCAACATGGCGCTTTTGCATCAATCTGTTCAACGTTGTTGAATGGGCACTTATAAACAAATCGCCGACACTAAATAGGTCGCCGTCACCGCCACTGCTAAACTGACGATTTCAATGCACTTTTTTCAAATGATTGTTGATTTTTCATAAAAGTTTGGCACATATTCGCAAAAGATAGAGTGCAGGAAAAATATTGCAGACCTTCATGATAAATAACAATGCGTAGGGAGGCTAATTTACTGAATTCGTTACCGAGTACTTGCTGATTATAAGCGTGGAACGCTTATCAACTATGACTTAACAAATATATCGGTATGAATTGTTATATGTAAAATGTAATGAATTTACAATATATTTTGGTCTCGTCTATCGATTTCAGGTACTAGCTCCATTTTTGTGGAAAACGGTGATTATCTCCCTTTAAGGATTCCAGGGCTTGGGCCTAAAAATATTCGAAGTTGGTATGGCTGATTTCAAACTGGTGTCGCTGGTTCCAAAGTTGAAATGGCAGACCCCTCAGTTTACTAACTCCAGCTCCTAAAAGTTGGTATGGCCGATGCCATACCTGCCACACCTACTGCATTCTCCATCCTTGTAACGTGCCTTTTCATTCGTTTTGTTTGGCCCTTTCAACGCTTGGGAAGGGGCCCTTTCAACGCTCGGGAAAGGCCTTTCGAGCCCCCCCCCCCCCCCCCCTGGACGAAATCCTGGCTAAGTGCCTGTGTGGACTGTGGTTAATTAACAGCCATGCCACTGGAACTTAGCAATAATGCGCATGTATAAGTCGCTCAGTTTTTTTTTTAGAAACGGAAAGTACGTTAAAAGAAATAGTTCACCTTGGAAAATTTTCCCAAACACGATTTGATTATATTTTTGTAATACAATTTCTTTTTATATTGTCAAAAATGGCCTTATATCACGCCGATTCAGGATAGAAGGCCGTAAATTATTATTGTTTATCAAAACTATATGCATACTCTGCGTCTGAGTCCAGACGTCACGCGAAATATAAAAAATGGCTCAGCCAATCAGATTCGAAAGTAGTCGCGTAAAGATAGACTCGCATTGGAAATGTGCCAACCGGCGGCCGGCGGTTCGCTTGCTAGCACCAGCTTCAAACTGGTTGGCTGATGGTATAGCCTCTGTCCGGGCTAGGTCCAGACCACATTATTTCGCCAGCACCGCATTCCTTCGCCAAAAAATCAAATATATTCGGCTGGAGTGTTTTCAGTCAAGAAAACTTGCAGATAAGGGTTTCCCAACACGGGCTACAAAACTGCTATCTCAGTTTAAAACTAATGTTGAAGGCGAACTATTTCCTTTAACTTAGCCCACAAGTCACCTCTCTAGGCAGTGGCGTGGCCACACATTTTTTAGTGTGGGGAGGGGGGGGGAGGGCGGGAGCAGCCATGGGTTTGGGGGCCAGCCCCATTGGGCTAATGTTAAAATCCTGCGAATTTGGGGGGGTGGACCTGGCAGGGGCCCGGTCTTGGTCAGGCCTGATCGAGGCAGGGGCCCGGTGCTGGCAAAGGCGTGATATGGGGCTCGGTCAGGACGAGGGCCCGGTCCTTGCATATTCTTGATGCGGGCCGTTTCTGGTAGGGGCCGGTCTTGGTCAAGCCCGACCGAGGCAGGGGCCCGGTGCTGGCAAAGGCGTGATATGGGGCCCGGTCAGGACGAGGGCCCGGTCACAACAGGGCCCGGTCCTTGCATATTCTTGATACGGGCCCGTTTCTGGTAGGGGCCCGGTCTTGGTCAGGCCCTATCGAGGCAGGAGTCCGGTGCTGGCAAAGGCGTGTATCAGGGGCCCGGTCAGGCGTAGAGCCCAGTTACCACCATATCCCATATACTCAGCCCTATATCTCGTTGAGCTCATGAATCCACGTCGCCCCAACTTCAAACCTGTTGCGGAGCAGGAGTCAGCAGGAGTCAGGAGTCAGGAGTTAAGTTGGTCAGGAGTCAGCATCGTGAGTCTGGGGTCGGGTGGAGAAGTGTGAGTTGGCAGCCAGAAAGGTGAAGGGATGAGGTACCTGCCTGCATGGAAGCTTAGGAACAAACAAAAATAGGTACCTAGGTACACACATTAATCAAATAAAGGAATATTGTCAGGTGTTTACTATAGCTACACACACAACTAAACGGTACAAATGCAGTCCTGCAGTGACAGAGTCCGTGTCTCTCCGTCCACTTGTCTCATCTGTGCAGAGTCACAGAGTCCGTGTCTCTCCGTCCACTTGTCTCATCTGTCTGTCCTGCAGAGTCACAGAGTCCGTGTCTCTCCGTCCACGTGTCTCATCTGTGCAGAGTCACAGAGTCCGTGTCTCTCCGTCCACTTGTCTCATCTGTGCAGAGTCACAGAGTCCGTGTCTCACCGTCCACTTGTCTCATCTGTGCAGAGTGACAGATTCCGTGTCTCTCCGCCCACTTGTCTCATCTGTGCAGAGTCACAGAGTCCGTGTCTCACCGTCCACTTGTCTCATCTGTGCAGAGTCGCAGAGTCCGTGTCTCTCCGTCCACTTGTCTCATCTGTGCAGAGTCACAGAGTCCGTGTCTCACCGTCCACTTGTCTCATCTGTGCAGAGTGACAGATTCCGTGTCTCTCCGCCCACTTGTCTCATCTGTGCAGAGTCACAGAGTCCGTGTGTCACCGTCCACTTGTCTCATATGTGCAGAGTGTCAGAGTCCGTGTCTCTCCGTCCACTTGTCTCATCTGTGCAGAGTGACAGAGTCCGTGTCTCTTCGTCCACTTGTCTCATCTGTCTGTCCTGCAGAGTGACAGAGCCCGTGTCTCTCCGTCCACTTGTCTCATCTGTCTGTTAGCCTTGTGTCTGCTTCTTCCGCCTTCTTGCCGTACTTTTTGCCTTATTTCTTGTTGGCGCTATTCTCTCGTCCTGGCGAACAGCGGGCGAGGCTATCACGGCCAGCGATATTGCTCATTTTTTGTTGTGCCTTATGCTTCTTAGCCACTGTTGGTCGCCTGATTTGTCACTCACTAGGTGGAGAAAGTCAGCAGTAACACTATATTATTTTCATTTGGCAACGGCGTTTATTCGTCAACTCACCTTCAGACTAATGAAAAGAGGCTCCAGTAGTGACACAGACTCCAGGAGAATGCGGTGTTTCTGCGCGAATTTTATACGCATTCGCACTTCCCGAGACACTTCTTAGCTGCAGTCAGGGTCGTCGCCGACGGGGGGTCGGGGGGGGGGGGGGGGGTCCGGACCCCTCCCCGGTCCCCCACACTTTTTGTGGGGAAAGTTAAAGGAAATATTGACCTTTTGACTTTTCTGCATTATCTTATGCATCGTTTATGGTATCAAATTGATCGAGTCTCAATTTAAAAATGAAATCGCAACTTTTTATATTTCGAAAATAATTTTGGGGGAAATTTAACAAACAGGTACATATACTTCTTTCAGGAGTTCATATTCCCTTCACTATTTGGAAGCGCGACATATCTGGCGTTTCTTTCCCTTTGATTGATTGATCTCTGATTGGTCCCTGGAACAAATCACCGACACTAAATAGGTCGCGGTTGCGTGCCCAAATGAACTTCCGATTTCATTGCCAGTTTTCATTGTTTGTTGATTTTTGTTTTGTTAAATAATTATTTGTCATGATAAGCCAAAGCATAGTGTTGTATACAGCCAGAGACAAAACTATACAAAACGCCTAATGTTGAAAACAAATAACCAATTTTAATTGAGGGTCGCAACCACTAACTAGGCCGTCGTAGCGTGCCCAAGTTAACTGCTAATTTGGTTACCTTATTATTCAATGTTTGTTGATTGTTAAGGATATTAGGGCACATAATCACAATAGACAGAGTGCAAGACATATTTTCCATACAATTTTGTCAAAAAACAATACGAGACAAGCCCGGAATTCGAAATTCGTTACAAAGTACTTGCAAGTACTGGTCGTTATAAGCGTGGATCGCTTATCAACTTTGACTTGAAATATCTCTCGGTAGGAATTGTTATATGCAAAATGTGATAAATTTACAATATATTTTGGTCTCGTCTATCGATTTCAAGCAATAACTCCATTTTTGTGGAAAAATGTGAATATTCCCCTAACAATTTATCGGAAAAATTGCCTTTGCAGCAGTCAAAATCCAGCTATCCACAGTCAAAAACTGGAAAATTTCGTGTCGCTTCGCGGCATGACACAAGTTTCGCAATTTCCACCAAAGTTCCACCAAAGAGTTCCCTGACGCATGGAAGACGGCGTGTGTCGTCCCGATACCAAAATTCAGGGGACCCTACTGTGCCATCGAACAATCGTCCTATTTCACTTCTCAGTGTCTTGTCAAAAATCTTTGAGAAAGTGGTATGCTGTCAACTGACTGGTTATCTTGGCTCGGCCTATCTGTTTAGCCCATCTCAGTATGCGAATAGGGTGCGCCACTCTGCCGAGGACGCCGTGCTCGCCGCTGTTGAGCACCTGGTCAAGAACAACGACATAGGGCTCGCATCGTCGGTAACGACAGTCGACCTATCCTAGGCGTTTGACAGCGTCGACCACGACATCCTCCTCACAAAACTGTCTTGGTACGGTGTTATGGACATTGACTGGTTCCGTAGTTATGTGAGCGGCCGAGGGCAGATTGTTCGGTGTGGTCGACGCTGTTTGCCGGTGTCATGCGGAGTGCCCCAGGGCTCGATTATTGGACCGATTCTCTTTATATTGTTTACCGCCGACCTGCCGTGCTACTTGTCAACTTACACTTACAAAACAAACTTTACTTTAGTTTTTAACTTTACTTACAAAACAAAATAAAGCAAAAAATTATGCGTAGCTACGCGTCGCAAATCAATCAGTGTTTTTGTCCAGTAAAAAAGGGTCTATTATAGACTGAACACACTGGCGGCCGCAGGGGGAGGAAATGTACGCCATGGCCCCACCTTTGGCCTTAAATGGGGGAGGGGCAACATGTCTTTTGACCCCACCGTTTGCTCCAGACATATTTCCTCGTTTTGACGCTGCATCCTGGTTCCAATAGCAAACATTAGTCCTCCAACCCGCTCAAAACCTCAAATTTTGGCGCCGCTTCGCGGCGCAATAATAGTTTATGGCATCCATAAGATTTACTGTTCTTAAAAAACGTCTACCCCCGGTCACAAAACTTCCCTCCTGGTCAATGATTCATCAGCCGTCTGGGGCGCCCTTGACTGTACAAATTATAGATTTGAGCACCATCCGCGGCACATGATAGAAAGGGTATGACTGATATTGCAAATACCTATAGCCAACGTTGTCAATAACCAAAAAAAATGATGAAATAGGGGCACCCTCAAAATATAGTGGACCAAATCCGTTGAATTTTCAGATTTGGGTATAGGTAGGGGTACCAGTGCAATTGATGACCCCCTCCTTGAATATTTTCTGGATCCGACCCTGTCCTCTACAAGGCCCACCGCCTATATTTCTGTTTTTCATCAGGCAAACCTAGGTACAAATTTCGCGCCGCTTGGTGGCGCTAAATAACAAGTACCTACTATAACATGAAAAGCCACATTACAAATGCTGCAAAGGCTTAAATACACGCAAACAAATGGGGGAGGACATCTTTATTTGATTTTAGCCGACCCCCCCCCCCCCCCCCCCCACACACACACACTCAAAAATTATCGACGACGCCCCTGGCTGCAGTACATCGCCGTTTCAGTACGGTCAGTCAGTCTGCATCGGTTGCACCTTTGGCTGACGTCCAGCCGGCGCGGAGTGAATCATCCGGCAGACGAGCGGACGACCCACCGCAACTCCACGGAGAGACGCGACGTGCTGAGGAGAAGTGACGTCACCAGCTCAGGTGACGTCACGGAGCCCAATGGAATAACGTTGCTGTATCCCTCAGTAATTCACATTAACCCTGGCCAGATCATGTTCGGGCGCATGCGTGCTCGGTTCATTGGTAGCGCGTGACGCGCTGTTTCGGCGCTACATTGTTCCACAGAGACACAGAGTCTGTCACAACAATCCGGGGGGGGTAAAGTGACGTCACCGTTCGGCGCACGCCAGCCCTGATATATGTAGCCGATTGGGGCAGTTTTCAGGGTCCTAACCCTGGTGTCACCCTGATGAGGTTAGTCACCCTGATGGCAGCGCGGCCGTGGTCAGTGATGGGGGTGAGCTGAACAGTCATCTCT
>JAXIVJ010012355.1:37500-40617 GCA_036785665.1 Chirona hameri | reverse complement strand
ACACACACACACACACACACACACACACACACACACACACACACACACACACACACACACACACACACACACACACACACACACACACACACACACACACACACACACACACACACACACACACACACACACACACACACACACACACACACACACACACACACACACACACACACACACACACACACACACACACACACACACACACACACACACACACACACACACACACACACACACACACACACACACACACACACACACACACACACACACACACACACACACACACACACACACACACACACACACACACACACACACACACACACACACACACACACACACACACACACACACACACACACACACACACACACACACACACACACACACACACACACACACACACACACACACACACACACACACACACACACACACACACACACACACACACACACACACACACACACACACACACACACACACACACACACACACACACACACACACACACACACACACACACACACACACACACACACACACACACACACACACACACACACACACACACACTACACTTCAATACTACACGCCTCAGTTATTACACACACACACACACACACACACACACACACACACACACACACACTACACTACACTACTACACGCCTCAGTTACTACACACACACACACACACACACACACACACACATTACACTACAATACTACACGCCTCAGTTACTACACACACACTACACTACACTACTACACGCCTCAGTTACTACACACACACACACACACTACACTACAATACTACACGCCTCAGTTAATACACACACACACACACACACACACTACACTACACTACTACACGCCTCAGGTACTACACACCCACACACACACACACACACACACACACACACACTACACTACACTATTACACGCCTCAGTTACTACACACACACACACTACACTACAATACTACACGCCTAAGTTACTACACACACACACACTACACTACACTACTACACGCCTCAGTTACTACACACACACACAGACACACACTACACTACAATACTACACGCCTCAGTTACTACACACACACACACTACACTACAATACTACACGCCTCAGTTACTACACACACAAACACACACACACACACACACAAAAACACTACACTACACTACTACACGCCTCAGTTACTACACACACACACACACACACTACTCTACACTACTACACGCCTCAGTTACTACACACACACATACTACACTACACTACTACACGCCTCAGTTACCACACACACACACTACACTACACTACACTACTACTCGCCTCAGTTACTACACACACACACACACACACACACTACACTACAATACTACACGCCTCAGTTACTACACACACACACTACACTACACTACAATACTACACACCTCAGTTACTACACACACATACACTACACTACAATAATACACGCCTCAGTTACTACACACACACACACACACACACACACTACACTACACTACTACACGCCTCAGGTACTACACACACACACACACACACACACACACACACACACACACACACACACACACACACACACACACACACACACACACACACACACACACTACACTACACTACTACACGCCGCAGTTACTACACACACACACCCACACACACACTACACTATAATACTACACGCCTCAGGTACTACACACACACTACACTTCAATACTACACGCCTCAGTTACTACACACACACACGCGCACACACTACACTACAATACTACACGCCTCAGGTACTACACACACACACACACACACTACACTTCAATACTACACGCCTCAGTTACTACACACACACACACACACACACACACACACACACTACACTACAATACTACACGCCTCAGTTACTAAACACACACACACACACTACACAACACTACTACACGCCTCAGGTACTACACACACACACTACACTACACTACACTACACGCCTAAGTTACTACACACACACTACACTACACTACACTACTACACGCCTCAGTTACTACACACACACACACACACACACACACACACACACACACACACACACACACACACACACACACACACACACACACACACACACACACACACACACACACACTACACTACACTACTACACGCCTCAGGTACTACACACACACACACACACACACACACACACACACACACACACACACACACACACACTACACTGCACTACTACACGCCTCAGTTACTATACACACACACACACACACACACACACACACACACACACACACACACACACACACACACACACACACACACACACACACACACACACACACACACACACACACACACACACACACACACACACACACACACACACACACACACACACACACACACACACACACACACACACACACACACACACACACACACACACACACACACACACACACACACACACACACACACACACACACACACACACACACACACACACACACACACACACACACACACACACACACACACACACACTACACTACACTACTACACGCCTCAGTTACTACACACACACACACACTACACTACAATACTACACGCCTCAGTTACTACACACACACACTACACTACACTACTACACGCCTCAGTTCCTACACACACACACACACACACACTACACTACAATACTACACGCATCAGTTACTACACACACACTACACTACACTACACTACTACACGCATCAGTTACTACACACACACACACACACACACACACAACACACTACACTACACTACTACACGCCTCAGGTACTACACACACACACACCCACACACCCACACACTACACTACAATACTACACGCCTCAGTTACTACACACACACACTACACTACACTACAATACTACACGACTCAGTTACTACACACACACACACACACACTACACTACACTACTACACGCCTCAGTTACTACACACACACACACACACACACACACACACACACACACACACACACACACACACACACACACACACACACACACACACACACACACACACACACACACA
>JAXIVJ010012355.1:0-7500 GCA_036785665.1 Chirona hameri | reverse complement strand
ACACACACACACACACACACACACACACACACACACACACACACACACACACACACACACACACACACACACACACACACACACACACACACACACACACACACACACACACACACACACACACACACACACACACACACACACACACACACACACACACACACACACACACACACACACACACACACACACACACACACACACACACACACACACACACACACACACACACACACACACACACACACACACACACACACACACACACACACACACACACACACACACACACACACACACACACACACACACACACACACACACACACACACACACACACACACACACACACACACACACACACACACACACACACACACACACACACACACACACACACACACACACACACACACACACACACACACACACACACACACACACACACACACACACACACACACACACACACACACACACACACACACACACACACACACACACACACACACACACACACACACACACACACACACACACACACACACACACACACACACACACACACACACACACACACACACACACACACACACACACACACACACACACACACACACACACACACACACACACACACACACACACACACACACACACACACACACACACACACACACACACACACACACACACACACACACACACACACACACACACACACACACACACACACACACACACACACACACACACACACACACACACACACACACACACACACACACACACACACACACACACACACACACACACACACACACACACACACACACACACACACACACACACACACACACACACACACACACACACACCACACACACACACACACACACACACACACACACACACACACACACACACACACACACACACACACACACACACACACACACACACACACACACACACACACACACACACACACACACACACACACACACACACACACACACACACACACACACACACACACACACACACACACACACACACACACACACACACACACACACACACACACACACACACACACACACACACACACACACACACACACACACACACACACACACACACACACACACACACACACACACACACACACACACACACACACACACACACACACACACACACACACACACACACACACACACACACACACACACACACACACACACACACACACCACACACACACACACACACACACACACACACACACACACACACACACACACACACACACACACACACACACACACACACACACACACACACACACACACACACACACACACACACACACACACACACACACACACACACACACACACACACACACACACACACACACACACACACACACACACACACACACACACACACACACACACACACACACACACACACACACACACACACACACACACACACACACACACACACACACACACACACACACACACACACACACACACACACACACACACACACACACACACACACACACACACACACACACACACACACACACACACACACACACACACACACACACACACACACACACACACCACACACACACACACACACACACACACACACACACACACACACACACACACACACACACACACACACACACACACACACACACACACACACACACACACACACACACACACACACACACACACACACACACACACACACACACACAACACACACACACACACACACACACACACACACACACACACACACACACACACACACACACACACACACACACACACACACACACACACACACACACACACACACACACACACACACACACACACACACACACACACACACACACACACACACACACACACACACACACACACACACACACACACACACACACACACACACACACACACACACACACACACACACACACACACACACACACACACACACACACACACACACACACACACACACACACACACACACACACACACACACACACACACACACACACACACACACACACACACACACACACACACACACACACACACACACACACACACACACACACACACACACACACACACACACACACACACACACACACACACACACACACACACACACACACACACACACACACACACACACACACACACACACACACACACACACACACACACACACACACACACACACACACACACACACACACACACACACACACACACACACACACACACACACACACACACACACACACACACACACACACACACACACACACACACACACACACACACACACACACACACACACACACACACACACACACACACACACACACACACACACACACACACACACACACACACACACACACACACACACACACACACACACACACACACACACACACACACACACACACACACACACACACACACACACACACACACACACACACACACACACACACACACACACACACACACACACACACACACACACACACACACACACACACACACACACACACACACACACACACACACACACACACACACACACACACACACACACACACACACACACACACACACACACACACACACACACACACACACACACACACACACACACACACACACACACACACACACACACACACACACACACACACACACACACACACACACACACACACACACACACAACACACACACACACACACACACACACACACACACACACACACACACACACACACACACACACACACACACACACACACACACACACACACACACACACACACACACACACACACACACACACACACACACACACACACACACACACACACACACACACACACACACACACACACACACACACACACACACACACACACACACACACACACACACACACACACACACACACACACACACACACACACACACACACACACAACACACCACACACACACACACACACACACACACACACACACACACACACACACACACACACACACACACACACACACACACACACACACACACACACACACACACACACACACACACACACACACACACACACACACACACACACACACACACACACACACACACACACACACACACACACACACACACACACACACACACACACACACACACACACACACACACACACACACACACACACACACACACACACACACACACACACACACACACACACACACACACACACACACACACACACACACACACACACACACACACACACACACACACACACACACACACACAACACACACACACACACACACACACACACACACACACACACACACACACACACACACACACACACACACACACACACACACACACACACACACACACACACACACACACACACACACACACACACACACACACACACACACACACACACACACACACACACACACACACACACACACACACACACACACACACACACACACACACACACACACACACACACACACACACACACACACACACACACACACACACACACACACACACACCACACACACACACACACACACACACACACACACACACACACACACACACACACACACACACACACACACACACACACACACACACACACACACACACACACACACACACACACACACACACACACACACACACACACACACACACACACACACACACACACACACACACACACACACACACACACACACACACACACACACACACACACACACACACACACACACACACACACACACACACACACACACACACACACACACACACACACACACACACACACACACACACACACACACACACACACACACACACACACACACACACACACACACACACACACACACACACACACACACACACACACACACACACACACACACACACACACACACACACACACACACACACACACACACACACACACACACACACACACACACCACACACACACACACACACACACACACACACACACACACACACACACACACACACACACACACACACACACACACACACACACACACACACACACACACACACACAACACACACACACACACACACACACACACACACACACACACACACACACACACACACACACACACACACACACACACACACACACACACACACACACACACACACACACACACACACACACACACACACACACACACCACACACACACACACACACACACACACACACACACACACACACACACACACACACACACACACACACACACACACACACACACACACACACACACACACACACACACACACACACACACACACACACACACACACACACACACACACACACACACACACACACACACACACACACACACACACACACACACACACACACACACACACACACACACACACACACACACACACACACACACACACACACACACACACACACACACACACACACACACACACACACACACACACACACACACACACACACACACACACACACACACACACACACACACACACACACACACACACACACACACACACACACACACACACACACACACCACACACACACACACACACACACACACACACACACACACACACACACACACACACACACACACACACCACACACACACACACACACACACACACACACACACACACACACACACACACACACACACACACACACACACACACACCACACACACACACACACACACACACACACACACACACACACACACACACACACACACACACACACACACACACACACACACACACACACACACACACACACACACACACACACACACACACACACACACACACACACACACACACACACACACACACACACACACACACACACACACACACACACACACACACACACACACACACACACACACACACACACACACACACACACACACACACACACACACACACACACACACACACACACACACACACACACACACACACACACACACACACACACACACACACACACACACACACACACACACACACACACACACACACACACACACACACACACACACACACACACACACACACACACACACCACACACACACACACACACACACACACACACACACACACACACACACACACACACACACACACACACACACACACACACACCACACACACACACACACACACACACACACACACACACACACACACACACACACACACACACACACACACACACACACACACACACACACACACACACACACACACACACACACACACACACACACACACACACACACACACACACACACACACACACACACACACACACACACACACACCACACACACACACACACACACACACACACACACACACACACACACACACACACACACACACACACACACACACACACACACACACACACACACACACACACACACACACACACACACACACACACACACACACCACACACACACACACACACACACACACACACACACACACACACACACACACACACACACACACACACACACACACACACACACACACACACACACACACACACACACACACACACACACACACACACACACACACACACACACACACACACACACACACACACACACACACACACACACACACACACACACACACACACACACACACACACACACACACACACACACACACACACACACACACACACACACACACACACACACACACACACACACACACACACACACACACACACACACACACACACACACACACACACACACACACACACACACACACACACACACACACACACACACACACACACACACACACACACACACACACACACACACACACACACACACACACACACACACACACACACACACACACACACACACACACACACACACACACACAACACACACACACACACACACACACACACACACACACACACACACACACACACACACACACACACACACACACACACACACACACACACACACACACACACACACACACACACACACACACACACACACACACACACACACACACACACACACACACACACACACACACACACACACACACACACACACACACACACACACACACACACACACACACACACACACACACACACACACACACACACACACACACACACACCACACACACACACACACACACACACACACACACACACACACACACACACACACACACACACACACACACACACACACACACACACACACACACACACACACACACACACACACACACACACACACACACACACACACACACACACAGCACACACACACACACACACACACACACACACACACACACACACACACACACACACACACACACACACACACACACACACACACACACACACACACACACACACACACACACACACACACACACACACACACACACACACACACACACACACACACACACACACACACACACACACACACACACACACACACACACACACACACACACACACACACACACACACACACACACACACACACACACACACACACACACACACACACACACACACACACACACACACACACACACACACACACACACACACACACACACACACACACACACACACACACACACACACACACACACACACACACACACACACACACAACACACACACACACACACACACACACACACACACACACACACACACACACACACACACACACACACACACCACACACACACACACACACACACACACACACACACACACACACACACACACACACACACACACACACACACACACACACACACACACACACACACACACACACACACACACACACACACACACACACACACACACACACACACACACACACACACACACACACACACACACACACACACACACACACACACACACACACACACACACACACACACACACACACACACACACACACACACACACACACACACACACACACACACACACACACACACACACACACACACACACACACACACACACACACACACACACACACACACACACACACAACACACACACACACACACACACACACACACACACACACACACACACACACACACACACACACACACACACACACACACACACACACACACACACACACACACACACACACACACACACACACACACACACACACACACACACACACACACACACACACACACACACACACACACACACACACACA
>JAXIVJ010012354.1:7500-10000 GCA_036785665.1 Chirona hameri | reverse complement strand
AGACAGACAGACAGACAGACAGACAGACAGACAGACAGACAGACAGACAGACAGACAGACAGACAGACAGACAGACAGACAGACAGACAGACAGACAGACAGACAGACAGACAGACAGACAGACAGACAGACAGACAGACAGACAGACAGACAGACAGACAGACAGACAGACAGACAGACAGACAGACAGACAGACAGACAGACAGACAGACAGACAGACAGACAGACAGACAGACAGACAGACAGACAGACAGACAGACAGACAGACAGACAGACAGACAGACAGACAGACAGACAGACAGACAGACAGACAGACAGACAGACAGACAGACAGACAGACAGACAGACAGACAGACAGACAGACAGACAGACAGACAGACAGACAGACAGACAGACAGACAGACAGACAGACACAGACACACAGACACACAGACACACAGACACACAGACACACAGACACACAGACACACAGACACACAGACACACAGACACACAGACACACAGACACACAGACACACAGACACACAGACACACAGACACACAGACACACAGACACACAGACACACAGACACACAGACACACAGACACACAGACACACAGACACACAGACACACAGACACACAGACACACAGACACACAGACACACAGACACACAGACACACAGACACACAGACACACAGACACACAGACACACAGACACACAGACACACAGACACACAGACACACAGACACACAGACACACAGACACACAGACACACAGACACACAGACACACAGACACACAGACACACAGACACACAGACACACAGACACACAGACACACAGACACACAGACACACAGACACACAGACACACAGACACACAGACACACAGACACACAGACACACAGACACACAGACACGCAGACACGCAGACACGCAGACACGCAGACACGCAGACACGCAGACAGGCAGACAGGCAGACAGGCAGACAGACAGACAGACAGGCAGACAGGCAGACAGACAGACAGGCAGACAGGCAGGCAGGCAGGCAGGCAGGCAGGCAGGCAGGCAGGCAGGCAGGCAGGCAGGCAGGCAGGCAGGCAGGCAGGCAGGCAGGCAGGCAGGCAGGCAGGCAGGCAGGCAGGCAGGCAGGCAGGCAGGCAGGCAGGCAGGCAGGCAGGCAGGCAGGCAGGCAGGCAGGCAGGCAGGCAGGCAGGCAGGCAGGCAGGCAGGCAGGCAGGCAGGCAGGCAGGCAGGCAGGCAGGCAGGCAGGCAGGCAGGCAGGCAGGCAGGCAGGCAGGCAGGCAGGCAGGCAGGCAGGCAGGCAGGCAGGCAGGCAGGCAGGCAGGCAGGCAGGCAGGCAGGCAGGCAGGCAGGCAGGCAGGCAGGCAGGCAGGCAGGCAGGCAGGCAGGCAGGCAGGCAGGCAGGCAGGCAGGCAGGCAGGCAGGCAGGCAGGCAGGCAGGCAGGCAGGCAGGCAGGCAGGCAGGCAGGCAGGCAGGCAGGCAGGCAGGCAGGCAGGCAGGCAGGCAGGCAGGCAGGCAGGCAGGCAGGCAGGCAGGCAGGCAGGCAGGCAGGCAGGCAGGCAGGCAGGCAGGCAGGCAGGCAGGCAGGCAGGCAGGCAGGCAGGCAGGCAGGCAGGCAGGCAGGCAGGCAGGCAGGCAGGCAGGCAGGCAGGCAGGCAGGCAGGCAGGCAGGCAGGCAGGCAGGCAGGCAGGCAGGCAGGCAGGCAGGCAGGCAGGCAGGCAGGCAGGCAGGCAGGCAGGCAGGCAGGCAGGCAGGCAGGCAGGCAGGCAGGCAGGCAGGCAGGCAGGCAGGCAGGCAGGCAGGCAGGCAGGCAGGCAGGCAGGCAGGCAGGCAGGCAGGCAGGCAGGCAGGCAGGCAGGCAGGCAGGCAGGCAGGCAGGCAGGCAGGCAGGCAGGCAGGCAGGCAGGCAGGCAGGCAGGCAGGCAGGCAGGCAGGCAGGCAGGCAGGCAGGCAGGCAGGCAGGCAGGCAGGCAGGCAGGCAGGCAGGCAGGCAGGCAGGCAGGCAGGCAGGCAGGCAGGCAGGCAGGCAGGCAGGCAGGCAGGCAGGCAGCAGGCAGGCAGGCAGGCAGGCAGGCAGGCAGGCAGGCAGGCAGGCAGGCAGGCAGGCAGGCAGGCAGGCAGGCAGGCAGGCAGGCAGGCAGGCAGGCAGGCAGGCAGGCAGGCAGGCAGGCAGGCAGGCAGGCAGGCAGGCAGGCAGGCAGGCAGGCAGGCAGGCAGGCAGGCAGGCAGGCAGGCAGGCAGGCAGGCAGGCAGGCAGGCAGGCAGGCAGGCAGGCAGGCAGGCAGGCAGGCAGGCAGGCAGGCAGGCAGGCAGGCAGGCAGGCAGGCAGGCAGGCAGGCAGGCAGGCAGGCAGGCAGGCAGGCAGGCAGGCAGGCAGGCAGGCAGGCAGGCAGGCAGGCAGGCAGGCAGGCAGGCAGGCAGGCAGGCAGGCAGGCAGGCAGGCAGGCAGGCAGGCAGGCAGGCAGGCAGGCAGGCAGGCAGGCAGGCAGGCAGG
>JAXIVJ010012353.1:0-40620 GCA_036785665.1 Chirona hameri | reverse complement strand
ATATATATATATATATATATATATATATATATATATATATATATATATATATATATATATATATATATATAGATCTAGATCTAGATCTAGATCTAGATCTAGATCTAGATCTAGATCTAGATCTAGATCTAGATCTAGATCTATGTCTATATCTATATCTATATCTATATCTATATCTATATCTATATCTATATATATATATATATATATATCCATATCTATATCTATATCTATATCTATATATATATATATATATATATATATCCATACGCGTACGCATACAGAGGCGGAACTTTTTGTTTTTCGTTGGGGTTGTAATTGAGTCGGCGACCGGGGGGGGGGGGAGTATTATTTGTTTAGGCTCATTATCAGCTAAGGGTCATTATTTTGTTTAGTCAGACTTGAGTCCACTAAAACTAATGAGCCGTTAAAAGTCCGCTAAGGACCCCTAATACCGAAGGCACCTCAGACTAACTGAAGGCCCCTCAGGCCATCCGAGGGCTAACCTAGGACAACCAAGGCCCCTCAGACCGACTGAGGTCCACCTCATGACGACCGAGGGCTCTCAGGCAGACTGAGGGCCCCCTCAGGCCGACTGAGGGTCCCGGGCTGGCTGAGGCCCATCTAAGGCTGACTGAGGGCCTACTCAAGTCGAGTGAGTGTCCGCTCGGCCCCTTAGAAGCGCGGGGAGGGGGCTCTTTTTTTGCATACTTAAATTTTGCATACTGCGCATACTCCTTGCTGCGCTGATTCCGAAAATATGCCTCTATTGGGTAGTTTTTTGTCGTTTACGAGTTACAGCAATGCGCTTGAGCGCGGTGCCGACGAAGGAGCCGGGCCCCGCCAGTGACGTCAGCCGGCGGTTCGCCGAGTTCAATTTCAAATGGATCGTGTCCTTACCTGGTTATAGAGCCTTGCAACTGACGCTCTGCCCACGCCGCCGACTCGCGCCGGCCGGCGATCTACTCTCTGGTTGGCCAAAACATAAGCAGTTCCTAGCGTGTGCCGCCAGGGCGGCCGCGGCGGCTGCACCAGCGGCGCCGGCGGTCCGGGGTCGAAACTATGTGTTTTAACCCTATTCCCAGCGAGGGCAGATTCTTCCCCTCCCGGTGGTTTTTCACTTGCCGCTTATAAATTGTTAAACCTAGCATCCTGAAACTTTGCGACTTTTCCCAAAATTGAATGGCGCGTGTTGTGTCGAAATTGTGAAAAATCGGTCCAGCATAGGCGGTTCCCGGTTCCTGTTTTGGGGAGGGTGTTACTAATGCATTTTTGCGGCGCATACTTCCTTCGTGGTTTGCAGTGCAATAAATGCGTCAGAAACAATTTCAATGCAATACGCATCATAGATACTGGGATTGTACATATTTTTGGGGCAGAGGCGCACTTAGGATAACAAAATGAGAGGCGATACCCACCATCAAATATTAGGCCCAACTTCAAATTAGTAAGATGATAAAAGCGTTACGCGCATGGTGCCCCCATGTTTTTCTCTGGATCCGCCTATGCGCAATATATCAAATTTAACAAATTACAGCATATGCCCACATTTGACGTTCATGTCGTCCCAAACAATCACGAACAGCACATATTTTTTTTCAGAAAATCCCCCCATTTTACATTCCCTGAATACGCCTATGATTTTTATTTTGTTTTTGTCTTTTGATATATTAACCCGCGCACTGCAGGGGGTTTGATTCCCCCCCCCCCACCCTCAGGTTTGTCACAAAGATAGCGAAAAAACCGCGGCGCGCAGCGCCGCCGAGTTTTTGCACACCTGTTAGGACATCAATTGTGCACACTTTGGAGAAAAAATAGCATCGGGTCATCTCAGGTCAGGTCACCAGACCAGGTCAAGTGACCCCACCTCCAAAAATGTTTGCAGTTGTGCCAAAGCCAGAGTTTTAACCGATCAGTTTGAAACTTACAGGATGTCTTGAGGGCATAAGTACTTACAATTATTATATCTCGGAATTTTGATATCGTTGAACTAGGGTCAGGTCAATTTCGTAACCTCCCAGAATAAATAAATCGTGAAATATACAAATGCTTCCTATTTGAAGGATATGCATGATATTATTCCAATTACTTCTGGATCATGTTATTATAGGATATTCTTGATGATCCAAGTGTAAGTTTTGTTCAGTGACCCCTATTGGGTCATTTAAGGTCATGCGAGGTCACCATCACTTGTTGTGTCAATAACTCCCGACATAATGAAGATAGAGAAGTGAAACAGACATCAATGTGTTTGTCCGTCGAAACACGTCTTCCCATCTGCAACATGCCCTACTAGGGTTACCACTTGACCTAGACCTGAGTTCAAAATTTTAAGTTAACTTAACAAGGTCACTATGTATATCATTCGAAGCGCCTTGACAAGATAAACACAATGGCGTAAACAATTTTCCGTTATCGTTATTAAGTAAAAGGTTATAAGCGAAACACGATTTAGCAAAACAACTTTGTTTTGAAGTATTGTTTTTCTTTTTTAACCTCTGAAGCCTCAAATGTTGACCTGATATCAAATTTGAGGACACCTTACCGATTGACAATTTCACTGGCTGGCGTTCGTTTTTTTTCGTTTGTTTCTAACTAGCATGGTTTCTGAGATATATGGGAATTACTGGAGCGATGTCCTAAAACAGGAAGAAAAAAATAAAAAATTGACCTTTGATGACCTCTGGTAACCTCAATTTTGACCTGACCTAAAACAGTACTGAAATGCTTTCGATAGAACATGCATCAAGCTATCAAATGCCGTTTTCTGCTTCTCGTTACATAGCGTAGTTGTTTAGACCTTAGGGGAGGGGGGGCGGAAATCAACCCTCCTGCCGTTCGTGTTCGGCGCAAAGCCCCTGCAGTGCGCGGGTTAAATACCAGTACATTTGAAGCTTAAAAACATTTGGGTCATGCAAATCGGTCGAGCCACATGGCCGCAATGACCTTTCAAAAAACAGCCAAAATTTTCGGATTGTTTGCCTCAAGGCCCCCCATTTTTGAACAAAACAAAAATGTCGGGATCCAAAAAGAGAGATCTTGTCATGACGCATCGAATAGCCTTTGTCCCATCGAAATCGACCGAGCGGTTCTCGAGATCTCTGGGGGGGGGGGGGCAGAATCTCCTCCCCCCCCCCTCCCCCCGCAGGTTAACGTAATTCTGGCCGCCCGCAGGGAACAGGTTAAATGGAGGAATCGCCCGTTTTTGCACGCGGCGCCACAAATAAACGACGCACCTGGCCGTGATGGGACCAAAAGTTTCAGATAGAGAGCCACCTCTTGCGTCGATTGTGTTTTTGTCACGACGCTCCAAGTGCCTGAGCCCTGAGTCCCTGAGCTATTAGGATTATAAAAACAGACAACAGGTGAGGAAAGCGAAGCTTCACTTTGGTCCCATAGGCGTAGTGTTGAAGCACTCGGACAATTGGCTAAGCCTGAGCGCTCGGACAATTGGCCAAGCCTGAGGGCTCGGACAATAGGCTAGTGTTGAAGCGCGTAGACGTTCCTCCTTGTATAATATAGGGTACATGAAAGGGAGATTTCCACACAGTAGGCCCCAAGTAACACAACGGTGTATATTTGTTTGTTAAAAACGCTGACGAGACCCCGTTATACACGAAGTGTAGACAGTTTAAACAGAAGAAGAAAAAAACGTCAGCTGCGCCCTAGTGCTCGATCTCTGTCAAGTGTTTTCCATGAAGTTTTTTCGGGAACAAATAATTTACAATGGGGTATCACTGCTGGATGCTCACACTTTGTATATGGCCTCTTCGCCCTTTATGTCTACCGAACTCGGTAGGTACCGAACTCGACAAACACCAAGAAACCAATATGACACCACGACCAACATTACACGCCCCACGCCCCATTCCACGCCCACCAACGAACCGACGCCGGAAAAGCACCTTTGACACTTTTTGAGCCTGTCCATATCAATATACGTTCTGTCGGCTGCGTACGGCCTTCCGACGTCCCCGACTCCCTGCGACGTCGCCGACTCCCTAGCTATCGACGGAATCGGCGCTGACGGGGCGCCCTCACCCTCCTCCCCACCGGCCGCGAGCGTCCTCTCCGCTCTGACGAGGCAGCACTGGAGAGCCCTCTGCCCGGGCGGCCGGCATCGTCCTCTGTTCGGGTCACGCCGCCCAGACGACAGAGCAGATGAGGTCATTATCTTGCCGGCGGGGAGCTGTGATTCGGCGGACGAGAGCTACACGCGACGCTGGCGACGCTGGCGATGCCATTGCTGCGACGTTAGCGTGGCGCGGGCGGCTGGCGACGCTTCATTTTGGCCGGGGGAGAGTTTGTGTCGTTCAGACGCATGTCTGAGATTGCCTGCGCATGCGCACAGCTGATCCACTGAAACAAACCAGAAACAGAATTGCTGGGGGCGAAGAGCTTTCCAGTTTCATCGTACTTTTACAATACCTCCTTTCCAGACCCGATTATCGTACATCTTGAACCCTCGCCCGGGTAGGGCAAACTCACTACGTGTTCGAGTAGTAGGGGGGAGGTGTTGGTTCGACCCCCCCCCCTAGCGTTTCTCCCTGAATTGAGCTAGAGCTTCGATTCACAGACGAGCGTGTTGCTTGTGACGAGAGGACGCCGCTGATACCCGATGTTAAGGTATTGGGTCATTAGGTGACCTCTGAGGTAATGTCAATGACCCAAATGCCATACAAATTGAAAATGCGTATAAATTGAATTTTATCGAGCTAGAATCGTGAATGAGCATATCATAATGCTTAATGGGTGCCAAATTCGTAATCAGCGTTAAAAAATGTCCTAGAAACTGCCAAATTCCAAAAAGGTCATGTCAGGTCATATGAGGTCAGTGACCTCGGTTGACCTGTGGAAGCGCATGACCCCAGTGGAACATATAATTATGTAACATGGATCCCAAATTTGAAATTAGCGTCACAAAATGTCCTAGAAACCGCCAGAAACCCCAAAAAAGTCATCTGAGGTCATCGGAGGTCATCGGACCTCAGTTGACCTCTGAAAAGGTTAATCGAGGTCACAATCTCAGTGGAAACCACAACTGTTACCTGGAAACACCTGTGCATATGTTCCTGAATAACAAACACTCTAAAACTCCACAAGTTACAAGCATCGATACTGCGGGACGCCAGTTGCGCCTGACATGACCTTGAGAAACAGGTCATAGGTCACGGGTCATTTGGTTAGAACTTCAAAATGTTCATAGTATGTGGGAAATTTGTAAAAAGTAGGGTACTGAAAGTTGCATCAAAATCGGTTGGAAACTACGCGAGCTATTCCAGACAAAATACGAGGGCGGGGGGGGGGGGGGTTGGGGTGGCATCCACAAGGGCACTATATATACCGGGTGATCGAGAATGAATGACCCAAAAATAAACAAGTCACGTGCAAAAGTAAAATTATATTTTTTTACATAAGCACGTGCTAAAATCCATTGAACATTTTGTAATTTTGTCTAAATATCATTTTGAACACGTAGTTGAACGTTTCTGGTCACAACGGGCAATTATCCCCAGGAGCCCTGTTCGGCACGTTCAGCCCAACGGCACCAAGAACAGGCTTGTCGGATTGACCTCTGGTGACCTCACTATTGACCTGTGCCCAAATAAGACTGAAATAGTTTGAATATGATTATGACGAGCTTTTGAACGATATTTTCGGTTTTTGTATACATCCAATAGGAGCCGAGTTCGAGGGGTGTCGAAACGCCCCCCCCCCCCCCCCCCCCCCCCCTCCTGCACGGCGGTGGCGCCGAGCTCCGGCACGGCGTGGGTTAATCAATTTCAAATGTTAACCTTATGTGACCTGACCCTGACCCAAACTTCACCTAAGGGCTATTATATGGGGTTAGGTTGTGAAAATGGCTACTACTATCGTTTGTTTTCTTTTCGATTTGTCGGTGGTGTCAGACGGCTTCGCCTGGCCAGTCGGAGTCGCAACAGGCTGCCGGACCAGTCGGAGTCGGAGCAGTCTGTGGAGAAAGCCTTCCGTTTCGGTACTTGCCACCGGGAGCGTGGATAAATAGAACTGTTGCCGAAACACCCTCCGAACGGCTCCCACAGACTTCAGTTCACCGTGCTTCAGCACAATCCAGCTGGCTTGCTCCTTCGCTTCTTTGATAGGATTATCGACCAACCTGAGAAGGCCAACGTCCGGTCCAGGTTGTGCCCGATTGCGCAATTGACTCAAGTTACTCCCGGCTTGTGAGTAGCCCCTCACAAATGGTACAGAATGAATGCCAGTGGTCGGGATCGGATCAGTAGAGGTGCAAGATTAGTAACAGATAAGGTTTGACGATAAATTGCTCCTTCTACAGAAATATAGCACCTCCTACCGGCAGGGCTCGACACGCTGCTGGCACCCTGCCCGAACCATGAGGGGTCAAGTAAAAAATGGTGACAACTTGAGTCAATTGTGTCGACGATCGCGACCCTGGTCCGGTTTGAGAGGTCCCTTGCTACACTGAAGAAAACAAACTACACCGTCTAAAAGTCCGGCCCAGAGGGATGTTTTGCAACACCTACTTACGGTATCGAACACTAAAAACGGCGTCAAGAAAGAGTCAGACTCTACAAAATGGTGTCTGACACCTTCTCAACGGGTGTCCTGACTGCTTCAAGAGAGTCGTGATTCTCTTGAAGGTTCCAGAAAACACCATGTTGTAGAGTCTGACTCTGTTTTACATCGTTTTTTTTAGTGTTTGATACCCTAAGGAGGTATTGCAAAACACCCCTCTGGGGCGGCCATTTTGACGGTGTGCCAATCCACGAACGGGTGTCATTTTTTATTCAGTGTAGCTGTGGAAAAGCTTTACCTATATGTTAGTCAGAGAGGGTCCTTACGAGGCCTGAGAGAAGGAGTCTGAGAGAGCCTTTGCAATACCTGAGAATTCCCTACACTGAGAAAACGATTTGAGAATGTTTCCTAAACAGGCTTACCTCGCTAAACAGGCTTACCGCGCTAAGCTTTTACCTCGTTTTGGCCTCATTCTAACGTTTGTACTGAAGAAGTCTCGATGTGACAGGGGCAAATCCAGGATTTTCTAAGGCAGGGGGCTTCAGGCCTGAGGGCGGCATATTTCCTCGGTGAGGGGGGCGGCATGGTGCCTTCCGAGGGCGGCATAATGCCTTCCGAGGGCGGCATAATGCCTTCCGAGGGCGGCGATGCACCTTCCGAGGGCGGCATAATGCGTTGTGAGGGCGGCAAGATGTCTTCTGAGGGTGCCAGGGTGCCTTCCAAGAGTGCTACGATGCTGTTGGTAGACGCAAGGGCCTCCCGAAAAAACGCAAGGGCCCGCCCTGGCGGCCTCCCGAAAACGCTACGGCGCCTTCGGCGCCGGGCAATCCTATACAAAAATGGCGCCGTTTTCTAAGGCAGGGGGCTTCAGCCCCTACGCCCCCCCCCTGGATCCGCCACTGCGATGTGATGCCTATAATTAATCTCAAATGCAAGATACTTGAAACCTCTTTTTAGTGGACTTGGAATAAGACCCGCTGCAGTACTGTTTGTAGCCCTTCTTTAAGCCTAATCAATTGAGACTTCGCCTCGGTTTCTGAGAAACCATTTGCAGTAAAATAGCGCTCGACTGAGACTGGCAGATGGTTTTTGCGTCGGTCTTGGCGCGACACCCGCGGCGGCCATTACGGTTCGACGACGCGAGTTGATTGAGGAGGGCGTTTGTTTTAGGACCCTGGAGTTTGGTGTTGTATGGTGAGTTATTGAAAACTGGATCTGATTGCCATGGTTTATTAGTACAACTTGAAAGCGTTATGACGCCTGTTTTGTTATGAAAATTGGATGTACTTTCAAGGCATGGGCGCGGGAATACTAGTCATGATATGAAGCATTATGGAGAAGTATGTCAATGTGTAATCGCCTTTAAAATATGTATTGTAGATAATGTATTTTGGTTACCTCCAAGGAATACAAAATATTCATTTATACTGCATATTGCTACCTTTCATGTTACATGCATGTTATACAAATAAATCTAAACACATTGAGAAAATGCACGCCCCAATGCAGACTAAACAAATAATGCAGGACATTGCTGACTTCGTGGCTGACTTTTCTCTGTTTATCATGCATGTGGATGGTATGGATAGAACCTCCTATTTTGGAACCAATCATTGTTGAACTGCCATTGTTGATTAGCCAGTCTTTTTTTTTGCCTGAGGTGGAAATAGTTCAGTAATTCACCCCCAGTTAATGGTGTTCTTGAGGTCCCTAATAGAAGAAGATAGTATTATTACAACAGACAGAAAATGCACCAGTAATATCAAAGCTATGACGTCACCAAAAACGATACATAATCGAACCTGATCTTAAAGGGACTGTCCCACCTTTTTCAAAGTTGTTGAATCACACTTAATTGCATGTCTACATGTCAGGCCAGGTCAGCTGAACATGTTCGTGAACTTTTCTGAAAAAAATGTTTATCTTGGAAGATATTCAACTTTTAGTTTTAAGCAGAAAGTTAGGTTGGTGACGTCATGTGATTTTTTTTTAAATAACAGGCAAATCCTTTGTGCTGCCAAATGTATGGCACAATTTTTTGCCGACATCTATTGCGCAGAAAAACAGCGAACCACCCGGTGTCTAGATTGGCTAGCATTATCAGCTGGAGTTGTTGCAGCAGTTGGCCACCAGGGACCGCTAGTGAGCCAGGGTGTTATGACATCGCAAGCAAATGGTACCACTAAATATTTATTTATTTATTTATTTATAAATAAATATTTAGTGTTAAATATTTAACTGTTACCATTTGCTTGCGACGTCATAACACCCTGGCTCACCAGCGGTCCCTGGAGGCCAACTGCTGCATCAACTCCAGCTGATAGTGCTAGCTTCTAGATTGCGAACCATCCGGGGATCGATACATGAAAGACGAACATATTCCAAGGCTGACCTTAAAACAAGTCGACTATCATTACCAGTTGGGTAAAGAGAGACGACGCTGTCGGTTTAGAGGCCCTATTCAAATACACATGGGCCTTATTTTTTACAGATGTCAAAATCAAACTCTAATATCTTTTTGATTAGATCATTGTGGTTGTTTTAAATGCTACCATACTTAATTTCAATGCCAAGCCATCATAATGGCTATCTCAACTCAAATATAATGTTAAGGTGGGATAGTCCCTTTAACCTTTACAACAATTACGGTCGCAGGGACCCACATTTAGAACGCTTTGCTCGCTGCACTGCGGAACCGCCCCCCGGACCCCCCCCCCCCCCCCCAGACCATCTTGTAGACAGTCAAAGATAACCCACTTTTCATTCTGTCGTAATATTACCATCAGCTGACTACTCTTCTTCTATTAGGGACCTCAAGAACACCATAAACTGGGGAGGTGAATTACTGAACTAATAGGTAGGTACCGCCTGAAGTTCTCTCCCCAGCCCCACACTGTCCACATCAGGAAAATAAACACACCATGCGTTTGGGTGCATAATCAACAAGCAAAGCTGTAAAATATTGGCAGAATCCTCTTGACTACCCCATACCTTACCAGGTACAGGATTTTGAAGGCCACTGCGGCTGGGACCCACTCTATCCCAGTCATCAAATTCTAGCAGGTTTCAACAAAATATTGTTGGGAAAAAATTGGGGCAGTTTTTGGCCTTGGTTCGGGTAGGAACCTTACATTTATATATATTGTGTGCTAACTTGCATGTGATGATGTTTACCACGTTTCACTCGCCACATTGTATTGTGCTGCATTCAGCTTAAGGGGCTGAAGAGCAGATACCATGTGAAAAAAATACAAAAAAGGAGACCTTTACACTGCACCACAAAAATTTAATGACTACTACCATGCGACCAATGTTTTTGTTTATCATGTGCAAAACCAAATCATATTTTGCCTTTAATTATTCAGATTTAAGCTTCAGCCCTTTGGCCTGAAGGCAAAATGAGAATTATTCAGCCTATAATATGTATTTTTCCCTTACCTAAGTTTTACCCATGTCTCTGCCTGCGGCGGACAGGCTTGATTTCCAACCAAAACCTGTGTCCCACTTTTCCCCTGCTCAAAAACCTGTTTCCCCACTTTCAAGCAACTGGCAGTGGGATTGTTGAACTTGCGTTTTCTGTGCTTGGTAAGATTGTAATTGTTTGTGGACTGTGGTAAGATGTGGTACGCTGTTGCAAGGCCAGCATGTATCTACTAATATTGATGTTGTCTTTCATTTGAACGTCATATATAGCCAGGGGTGTAGCTTCTCCATATAAGTTGGGGGGGGGGGCTGAGCTGGGAAAATCGCTTAAAGTACCATCAAAATCCACAAAAATACAGATTCTCCCCGGATTTGACCCACTTCCCCGTCCAAGTTGGGGGGGGGGGGTCTGAAGCCCCCTCAACTGAATAGGATCTTATGCCCCTGTATATAGCTGCACTACCCAGACTTGTAAATGATTCATAGTGAATCGATTAACAATTCAAGAATCACATCGTTTGACGAAGAAATTCTTCGTCAAACGATGTGATTCTTGAATTGTTAATCGATTCATTCCTACAATATGAAACTCATATTTTTTCCGTAGTTAGTTTTAATCGATTCATTTGGTGATTCTTTGGCGATTCTATGCAGCGCAATGATTCGATTTTTGATTCACATTGATGTTTGTGTAGAAATAATTGATTCACCTGTGATTCTTCGGAAGAATCACAGGTGAATAAATTATTTCTACACAAACATCAATGTGAATCAAAAATCGAATCATTGCGCTGCATAGAATCACCAAAGAATCACCAAATGAATCGATTCAAACTAACTACGGAAAAAATATGAGTTTCATATTGTAGGAATTAGGTACTAACTACTACCTAGGCAGGCTCTGTTGGTAAATGGTAGTTCATGAAACCCTGTCAACAGAGCATTCATGATGCCTGACTTTGGCAATCATACCTATTACCTGCTTATATACTGAGATCATACTTGCCTGGGAGAAGACTGCAGAGCATAAAATTAAACACAATTAACAATGGAATGGTAAGGTCAGACAGAACAACGAAGATCTCAACCAATCTTATGCAAAACTTGTTGGAATTGGAAATAGCAAACTCACTTCCGAGTTGCATACCTAGGTACTTCACTGTGAAGCTGATTGGGGCCAGGGAAAGACACAAGGTAACTTAATAACTAAATAATAAAAATAAAATAATAAAAAGACAAAACACAAGTAGTAAGTAAAAGTACTAACAGTTATAAGTAGGCAGGGGGGTGTCATGCCTATCTCCGTAACGTGTCCACCCTGTCCAATGACGTCACGGTACAATGACGTCACACTTACAGTTTACACCAATGGGGTGGCCGAATCGGGAGCGTTTGAGTCCGGCGCGGCCGCCATGTTTGGGTACAGGGGCGGGCCTTGACCATATATGGGCATGGACCGCCCACGTTTTGCATACCTCGGTTTGACATCGCCTAGCGGCTCACCATTACAATTTAGGAGAAAATGACCGAAAAGCGAGCTGTAGAGGACATTTCAATCTATCATTTAGTGCTTAATTCATCCCGCTGGCACTTAAGGTATTCAAATGGTAGGGCGTGAAAGAAGGCCAATTTAACACTATTTGAATAGGGAGCGTGTGACGTCACGTGCCTCTGACGTCACCCCCATTCGCTGCCTACCCCGGACGGGTCTACCTAGTATATAGGGCCTTGATAAGTAGGTATATGTTTGATTAAGTCTAGGACCTTGTTTAACCATATTCTAACTTCTATTATATAATTCCCGAATTGTCGTTTATGCGTCATATTCGAAACATCAATGATCAAGCCTGTTTGTTTAACAACATATTACATAGCCCATAGGTAAATATTCTGGACATAAAATAACAAAACAGTTTGTATATGCATCCTAAATTATTAATATTCGTAGGTTAGGATTTAGGAACTAAGTTAATGATTTGAAAACATTTGGTTATACCTCATAGTTGTATTGGTTCTGTTTTCGCGGCTATAATGACTCGAAATCGCGCTACATTTGTGCTTTTTTATGTGGCGTGTGCTGCTCAAGGCTAGCACTATCAACTGGAGTTGTTGCAGCAGTTGGCCGCCAGGGACCGCTAGTGAGCCAGGGTGTTTGACGTCGCAAGCAAATAGTACTGCTAAATATTTATTTATTTATAAATAAATAAATAAATACACATTTAGTGTTAAATATTTAATTGGTACCATTTGCTTGCGACGTGATCACCCCCTGGCTCACTAGTGGTCCCTGGCGGGCCAACTGCTGCAACAACTCCAGTTGATAGTGCTAGCCGTGCTCAAGGCCATATATACCGCTGTGTTTATATATATTTTGGGCTTGTTGGCTGTGAATGTTGCGGTGACCCTGAATGTGTCTGGTGTCGCTAACTGGAACATACATTATTAATATCAAGTTAGGTTGTAAGGTGGAAGCAGAGACCACATTGGGTAATTATTGGCACAACGTTGATTGCACTTAGAACTGCCCAGTGGTTGGTTTTGGGTTTTATTCAATTGCATTTTCAATTAAATCCCAATCACAATGAGATTTGGTTGGTATTGCTGATTGGGTAGTTAGGTTACAACACTGCACGCAATGGATTTTATGTCACCTGCTTGCCTTTAGGCTTTAACAAGAGCAGTCGTTACCTGAAGCTGTACCGCCTTTGCTCATGGCGCAGAGGCCAAGCTGTCATTAATTTGGTAAAATATTATGATTATTATCTTCATTATTCATATCAGTGCCACATAACCATGGGCAGTTGCAGCTCCCCTAAACCCCAATCATCATCAATAAGAAATATTGCAATATTTAATCAATAATTGCACGTGAATCAGAATCGGAATCAGAATCAGAGTTGAATCATTGCGCTGAGCCGTGAATCACTGATGAATCGATTCACTTTATGCTGAATGGTAGTGTGAATCTGAATCAAATCATTGAGGTTTCACGGGAATCACTGGTGAATTGATTCTTTAAAAAAATGAATCGTTTACAAGTCTGGGCCACTACCGTTATTATTTTGAGGTTGCTATCCTAACTACCGGCCAGTTTATTTTATTTTTGGGCAGCTACTGGAAATGTTGGGGCAGAAATTCTCACTTTGGGTGGCAGTAGCATTGTCTGGTGAAAGTTATGCCAGCCTGGAGGAAAAGCAGGTTGATCACTGACAAAAGTGAGAAAGCCACCCCCTCCCCCAATGTATTTTGGTTTAATGTGTTAAATTGCACAAGAAAAATCATTTTTGAGTGTATCATCATCAGGACTCTCCCAAATTGGGCGTGTTGCCCCATTCGGGGCAGAATTTGGTTTGCCACAAATATCTTGTTGGTCCTTCACTTCCTTGCCACACTTTCCAGACTGGTTTCTATCAAGCTGCTGGTGTGTTGGCACTGCCTCAGTTGGAAACCATTGACTTTTGGCATAATTTTAGTGAACATCTATGATCTAGAGCATCTGAGCATCTAGTTTGAAGTAATACATATATAATGTTTTAGCATATTTATATAAATTGATGGATTGTATTCAGGATCCTCCATGGATCCTGATTCTCTTCTGGTATTCTGCTTTAGATACACAACAAAACTAATGGCATATAAACAAATAGCATACACAACAAAGAAATGGCATATCTTATGAAACTATTCTCTTCATTTTATCAGATGGAAAAAGTAGCCTTTGCTCATGTTATTGTAATTAAAAAGAAGATGAATTAGTTAACCTATATTACGCCTTGCGGCTTCTTCAGGGCTCTTTTTAGCCCTGAAGAAGCCGCAAGGCGTAATATAGGTTAACTAATTCATCTTCTTTTTAATTACAATAACATGAGCAAAGGCTACTTTTTCCATCTGATTTTTATCTGCACAATGCTCATCACAGCCATCCATCATATATCTTCATTTTATGATGAAATTGTTCATTGTCCTCTCCAACACCATATCTACTTGGTATCTACTATGTCTACTATCTATGTGCAAAATATCTACGAAAATCATGCAACACATGTTTTATGGGTTATTTTCCACGTAAAATTCGATAGTGATAGTAATTTTACCACCTGACTTCATTTACGGGAAGTTAGTGTCAAGTTCAGGTCAAGTTACCTGAAGTGTACTGAAGGTCAAAATTTGAAATTGATAAATCTAAATGAAAAAGGCATGTTTCTAGATCAGTTTTGTCTCAGAAATACAGTGCTGGCATTTGTTTGTCTGTATCTGGTCAATAAACGCCAAAAAACGCAATTTCAAAATATGACGTCATGAGTTACCCATACTTTATCCCGCGCACTGCAGGGGGGTTGATTTCCGCCCCCCCCCCCCCCCTCATGTTTTTCTCAGATAGAGAAAAAACGGCGGCGCGCAGCGCCGCCGGGTTTTGACACACTTGTTAGGACATCAATTGCGAACACTTTAAAAACAAAACTTCCTCGGGTCATCTCAGGTCAGGTCACCAGACCAGGTCAAGTGACCCCACCTCCAAAAACGTTTGCTGTTGTGCCAAAGCCAGAGTTTCTCACCGATCAGTCTGAAACTTACAGGGTGTCATGAGGGCATAAGTACTTACAATTCGTGTATCTCGGAATTTTGATATCGGTGAGCTAAGGTCAGGTCAATTTCGTCACCTCTCCATAATAAGTCAATGGGGAAATATTAAAATGCTTCCTATTTCAAGGATATGCATGATAGTAGTCCAATTACTTCTTGATCATGTATTATAAGATGTTCTTGATGATCCAAGTGTAAGTTTTGTTCAGTGATCCCTATGGGGTCATTGGAGGTCATCCGAGTTCACCATCACTTGTTTGTCAATAACTCGCGACATAATGAAGGTAGAGAAGTAAAACCGACAGAAATGTGTTTGTCTCGTCGAGACACGTCTCCCTATATGCAACATTACCTATTTGGGTCTTGACCTGAGGTGAAGGTCACGTGACCTGTGGTCAATTTTTTTAATGACCTAACAAGGTCATCATGTATATCATTCGAAGCACCTTGATGAGACAAACACAATGGCGTAAACAGTTTTTCGTTATCTTTATTAGGTAAAAAGTTATCAGCAAAAAATGTTTTTTTGCAAAAAAATGTTTTTTTTGCAAAAAAACAGCATTTTGTTCTTCATTTTTTTTACCTCTGGAGCAGTGGCGCACGCAGGATTCCATTTCGGGGGGTCAGAGCCCTAAGAGCGGGCCCCTTGTGTGCGGGCCCCCACCCGTTTTTCGAAAACTTCGCGGATTTCGGTCACTTGTTTTTGAGCGGGCCCCCTTCAGCATGGGATCTGAGACATGATAATTGATAATTGGACTGTGAGGTCCAGTGCGGCCGGGAGGCAAGCAGCGTGCCATGACTGCCGTGTGTTGTGAGAGGCCAGTGGTGATGGTGCCACCAGTGGTGATGGTGGCAGTGTCTTGCCTGTCACCAATGGTGATGGTGACAGTGTCTCGGCTGTCACCAGTGGTGATGGTGACAGTGTCTTGGTTGTCACCAGTGGTGATGGTGGCAGTGTCTCGGCTGTCACCAGTGGTGATGGTGGCAGTGTCTCGGCTGTCACCAGTGGTGATGGTGGCAGTGTCTCGGCTGTCACCAGTGGTGATGGTGGCAGTGTCTTGGCTGTCACCAGTGGTGATGATGACAGTGTCTCGGCTGTCACCAGTGGTGATGGTGACAGTGTCTTGGCTGTCACCAGTGGTGATGGTGGCAGTGTCTTGGCTGTCACCAGTGGTGATGGTGACAGTGTCTCGGCTGTCACCAGTGGTGATGGCGGCAGTGTCTCGGCTATCAACAGTGTCTATTTCGTTCGGTACTAGTGGAGGATTGTGCCACTGCCACGTCCGTTTGGCAGTTGGGACCTGTTTGACTGTTCCGTTGTAATCGAGTGCTTTCCAACTGCCAGAAACAGCGAGCATCCGCATGCCTGTCACTGTCAGCTCTAACCTGAGCTCCAACTGCTCTCAGCTATAACCTGTAGCCGCGGCGCGGACAGTCGCCCAGCAGGCATGGTGCTTGACTGTCGGTTGCCGAGCGACGGCCGTTGGCCACGCGGAGTGCCGTGATTGTGCCGGTGCACGTGTTGTGCACCATCGGTTTAGTGCCGGAGCAAAGCGTCGCGTTGTGGCCTCTTGCAAGTGACAAGAGTGGCATGACTTCTGAGCGGCGGCCGTTAACCACGTAGAATGCCGTGATTGTGCCGTTTTCTGGTTCGTGGGTGCTATAATTGCAAAATAATCACGAATCCGGTGATGCTTGGTTTCTTGCTGGAGCTCATGAGACGAGTTGGAAGGTGCAGTGTTGGAAAGTTTTTCTCCACATATGGCTATATTTTGTTTTAAGGTTAAAGAGGTGATGTCCTGTGGCATTAAGAGGCTTTTAACACATCTTTCCCATTTATTGCAAGCTTGATATTTTGGTGTGACCTGGGACGAGCGCAGCCCGCTCGAGGAGAGTCCACCACGTGGATTCATTGTAAGACGATTAGGCGGTCTACAACGAGACTATCTACTGGCTTCTTCAGCTGCATTTTATATTCAGACAACACGTTTTGAGACCCACCACCGGTATCCGTAGAGGCCAGATTGTGGTTTAGACCGGAGGCTAGCTTAAGGTTAGACCAAATATAAGGTTAAGTTGAGACCAACCACCTTTTTTTCGAGACCACTAAAAGGTTTCGTTGAGATGGGTGCATGGTCTCAGGGAAAGAGTTTCACATGATACCAGCCAAGGGGCTTAAAATGTGTTGTCTAAATTTAATAGGGAAAATGAGACCCTCGATGGGTCTCGGAGACCCAAAAAGGAGATACCTTTTTTCTCAGTGTAGGCTTATCCAAGAGGGCCATTGTCAGGCCTGAGAGGGTTCTGTGCCAGTTTGAGATTCTGAAATTTTTGGCCATTCTGAAAGCCACTGGACGGTCGGAGGCTCGGTCAAAGCTTTGGGTTGAGGCGCCGTCCGACACAAGGCCAAAACTCGTGTGGCTTTAGTTTTGCGTTAAGAACTGTGAACTGTTTCAAAACGAATTTGTTGTACCTATTCCTTACATTTTTACAATCATGAAATGCGTTATTTTTGGCCCATTTCAGTCGTTTTGATAAAACCGTGGCGCTGATATAGGCCGCCTTGGACCCGTCCCTGTTCGGCCCCAGGGTGTAGCCAAGGGGGGGGGGGGGGGGGGGGGGCACGGGCCATGCCCCTGCCCCCCCCCCCCCCCCCACAGCAAACCAAATTACACTAGATAAAATGCGATAATGCTGACGACTTTCCCCCCCCCCCGGTCAACAATCTTTGACTGAGAGCAAAATTTGATTCTACCACTGGCGTGCCCCCCCCCCTTCCCCCTGATACAAATATTGGCTGCGTGCCTGTTCGCCCCCCCCCCCCCAATCATTTTGCAAAATCGACACCTCTGTGTCACTCGTTACACAACTGAAAACATTGTGCATTGAAGGATACAAATAACGCGAATGCAGTTTCCGGCTGACCAATGACCATCTCATCATTTCGATTTATTTTGCATGCACATTTTGAATCACCTAAAAATGTACTGTTTCAATGGTATTACATTTTTCATATTTTGACTGTATGTACAAATGGAGGAATGCAAATGGCAAAGGTATTCTCTAGACCCTATGCATGCATACATTATCCATATGTATCAAACAACTTATTAGAAACTTTGTTTATGACACGGTGATCTGTAGGTTTCAAAGTATGTATACCTAGGAGAATATCACTCTATTGTATTGTTTAAAACAACGACAACAATGTGGCCAACTTACCTGAAACAACTTCTCCCAGCTGGCTTGTGTTTCCATGCTCCAAAGCCCTTCCTTCAGCAAGGATCCTCGAATGACGAAAATGAACTGCTGACCGAGCACCTGGGGACATAAAAACGTCTGGTATGTTAGTCATGTTTTTTTTTAATAATTACTGTTACAGCACATGGATCGGTTCAACAGAAACTCATTGATCCGCTACAACATTTGTGCAGCGTGCCTCACAGTGTGTGGATAATACTTCCGAAGCGGTTCGTTTTTTTTTTAAGACGCATAGTATTCTGGTACTTCTCGGTATGTAGCAAAGGCTAAAACACCGGGAAGTCGAAATGCAAGAAAAATGGGTTTTACAAAATAACTCGGTTTTTCGTTAAGCACACACGCACACGCACACGCACAAGCTCACGCACACGCACAAGCACACGCACACGCACACGCACACGCACACGCACACGCACACGCACACGCACACGCACACGCACACGCACACGCACACGCACACGCACACGCACACGCACACGCACAGATACAGATACAGATAGTGTATTAAACAATGGGTCCACAACATGCATGGCTTTTCACCTTTGCGAGTCAGTACACTAAAACATATAATGGATACACTATAATCACCCGAGTGCCAGCCGGCCAGAAACACGCTTCAAGCCATAAGCAAAGAGATAATGTTAAAATAGCGCATATCGCGTTGGGCAGCTCAGTCACACGCACACGCACACGCACACGCACACGCACACGCACACGCACGGACTCATGTACACACACACATACATATTACACACACGCGCATAGGTGGAGAATTGTCAAAATGCCAAGGGGTGCTTTTCCACCGGCGGCAGTCCATCCTAACTTGGAGCGAGGGGTAGGGGAGGGGAGAAGGACGGCCGTTTACGGCCGCTTAACCGCAGCGGCACTGTAAAATCATACGGAGCAAGTGGCGCAATAAGCGATGCAAGTGTCAGTAGCCAAGATGAAGATGATGCATTGAATACCTAATATCGAAATGGATGTTATGGTATGCCTGGGGTAATAATTTCCCTGCACAACGGCCGTCAGAGAATAATTACACTGCAAGTCGATGCAAGGATCTTACTGTATTTTGAGTTTCGAAAGAGGGTAACATAGTACTTACGAAACGGAAAAAGAACGATTCCTCTTAGAATCGTAACTATTCTAAGACATCGTGTTTCACCAAGATCCTGAAAATAAGAAGAACAGTGATGAATTTACACCGGTGCGTGAAGCCGTTCCAAGGGAGTCCTGTTTCATACAAAATAAGATGTAAGAAAAAGTAGTCTGGTTATCACGCCGAATCCGCGAAATAAATGTTTAATTCCTAAACTAGCATGTACAAATATACGAAGGGTAGTGTTGCTTTGATTTTGAGGGCGACATTTGGTAAGCATCAGTTTTCTATAGTATTGCTAATAAGGAGCGCGGATAAATGGAGTTTGTCGAGGACGAAGAGGTTCTCCGACTAGAAAACCGTCGCCGAAGACGCCTAAGGACGTTCCGTCCCAGAATAAGCAATAATTAAACATGGAGTGTCCTGTGCCGAAATCATTCAGGTAAATATTTCATTCAGGTCACCGAGTCCGTGAAGCTGCGACTAATTCAGCGATGGATTCGGCACATATTCCGATTTGTATGTATGTATGTATTGACAGTAAAAACACTCTCCGATGCATAAAACGGCTATTCTGAGTGTAGCGTCATGGTGAAAAGGTAGAGACATGTTAAAAACGACACTCAGCAACATGCATACTAGAAACTAAAATACGCTCCATGATCATACACACACTCACACAGCGACGGACATAAACATACACGACACCCATCATACACCATGTAAAAGATCACCGAGCTGACGTTTAAAAGATGGTAAAGACGCCTCACGCAGGTCCGGCGGCAACGCGCTGTAGCGCTGCGCTACACTGTATAAAAAGCGTCTCTTGCCGGCTTCGGTTCTCACGCGCGGGACGGCCGTCCTGGCGTGTGCTTCTAGCTCGAAACTCAGAGTTTGTCGAAAGCCGGGAAGCGAGAGCCTATGGTTCCCCGGTGGTGCGAATTTTGTGAAGGAGATTGAGGGATTGTAGTTCGTACAGCTGCCGGGCGGTGAGCCAGCCCAGTTCATCTCGCACGTCCGATATGTGATCAAATTTACGCCGGCCAGAGACAGCGCGCAAGCCAAAATTGAGGATCTTTTGGAGGCGCTGCATGTTTTTCTCTGAGCCGTTGCCGAACACCGTCAAACAGTATCGGACGTGCGAGACGACAAGGGCGTCGACTATGACAGGAAGAAGTGACGAAGGGATCTGATGACGCACGTGGGTCAGGCCGATGAGGATACCGTTACATGTTTTGACGAGGGCAGATACGTGAGTCCCACGAAAGGTGCTTGTCGAACAGTACGCCAAGATTCCTCACCGTGGGGCTCTCACGCACTATGTCCTCACGGAACCGAATAGTGGTCGTGGTCATGCCACGACAATTTTGACGGGAACCACAGACAATGAGCTCTGTTTTCCCGGTATTTACATTCAAACCATGGGAATGGAACCAGGTGTCGAGAGATGATAAAGCCTGTTCCATGGTAGCAATGAGCTGAGGGAGGGATTCTTTTTTGCCTGAGACCAGAATTTGGGTATCGTCAGCGTACTACACCACGTGCGCCTCAGGGGCAAAGAGGGATAAGTCATTGGCAAAAATCTGGAATAGGAATGGGCCGTGTGAGAACCCTTGGAAAACACCGATGGGATTTGGTAGGGATCGGGAAAGGTGGCGGTTCCCACGCCCGTCAGCTGTACAAACAGATTGAGTATGGCCAGTAAGATAAGAGGAAAACCAGGTAGGATCGATAGAATAGGTTTGAAGTATGGAAAGGAACTTTGCGTGGTCGATCACGTCAAAGCATTTTGACAGGTCAAGTAGACAGAGGAGAGTGATGTCCTGGCGGTCGGTGGCGGAAAGGATATGATCGGATACAGTAAGAAGCGCGGTTTCTGTAGAGTGATTTGAACGAAAACCGTGCTGGGATGAGGAAAAAGGTGATTGTTGGCCATGTAAGAGTACAGTTGTCGCTGAACAACTTTCTCTATACATTTTGGAAAGGCTGGAACGATGGAGATGGAACGGAAGTTTGATGTTTCGGAAAGGCTGCCGGATTTGTGAATAGGATGCACGATAGTGTTTCCAGGAGGCGGGATATTCACAGGTTGTGAGACAGGTGTTGATGATATGAAGGAAGACATGGCCGATGACGTCGAAACAAAGTTTCAAAATCCGGGTGCAGATGCCGTCAGAACCACAGGCTCCTGAATTTTTCATAGAAAAAGAGGACAGAACGGAGAAAGTCAAAAGAGACAGGCTTCAGAGTGAAGGCGCAGGCGCCAACCCTCGGAAGTCTACAAGGAAGCTGAAGGGGCTCCCCCTGTCTCGAACCTCACCCGCGACACGAAGCCCCACCCCGACGAAGTACCCGTTTAGCTCGTCGGGTGTGGCCTCAGGCGCAGCTCTCTGCGCGGACTTCTTGCCCTCAATAATTTGGCGAATGTTCCGAAAGATGGTGGTAGGACCCTGCTCAGTCACCCGCCGGGCAATATCATACCTCACATCATTTATAATGGCAGATTTGGCCATCTAGTCGAGAGCGAGAAAGGCTGGGGTCCTACCACTTCGGGCAAGAAGTCCGCGGCGCTGAGCCATCAGCCGCAAGGTGGCGTCCGAGACAGGGGGTGCCGAAGGGTTGTACAGCTTGATGCGCTGTGAAGGAGCATGAAAGTCAAGTAAAGGCAGAAACAGATCGGTGAAGGCAGTCCACTGATCGGCAACTCCCGCGCGCGAGAACACTGGGCTCCAGTCAGTGCGACATAGATACAAATGAAAATCTAAGACATTCATCCTATGAAGACGTCTGGAATAAATGAACTTCGGCTTCACACGTACTTTAGGAATGTTGACACGGGCAATAATAAAGGAGTGATCGCTGTAGGCGCATTGGTGAACTTGAACATCAGTTGTAAAATCAGCTACGCTCGTGATAAAAACATCTAACAGAGACCCAGACCAAAAAGTGGGGGTAGGAACATGTTGAAACAGGGATAAGTTTGCTAAACATTTCAACAGCCTAACTCTACATGGATCGGCATCAGCTCCTAGGATATTACAATTTATGTCGCCAGTGATGATAACAGGATCGGTTGAGCTGAGCAAAACACGCTGCACTTGGATCTCGGGACAGTCTAAATCGACAGAAACCTGAGCAGAGTTGTGACGTGGGGGCCTGTACAATGCACACACGTTGAAACGACGCCCATGCAAATTGGTCATCGAAAGCCACAAAGTTTCTAACTTATATTGATCAGATGCACACACTGACTGGAGCCTCCTAACTTTAAAATCTGATCTACACAGAACGGCAACTCCTCCATAACCTCTACCATCAGGTCGGTCTGAGCGTGTTAGAGTATAGCCAGGAAAGTTGACGTATCGTGATGGGATTTCTGGTTTTAACCAAGTGTCACTGAGAACGCAAACATCACAATCAAAAAAGTTAAGGTCGTGCCGCAGCGACAGTATTTTTGGTTTCAGCGACCTGATGTTTAAAGCGGCAAAACACATACTCCCACGTCCCCCCGGTGCCCCCTGTTGACGCTCTCCACGCCGTTGGATTTGCCCCAAACTTCGGCCCACAGTCAATTCTGACACGGTGATCACGAATATGACCTTCATTTTACTGTGCAAGGTCACCTTCAAGGTCAAATTCAAGGTCAGAGGACGGGTACCGCATAATGTCCCGAATGTATTGCCGGATCGTTACCAAAGTGGTCCCAGATGATAGACAGGCTCCATATCTAACGTCCGTCACCGTAACTCAGGGTCTCCGCCACGCTTTTGAAATCGGGGGAAGAGGACGGGATCAAGAGAAGCTGAGTGGTCGGCGTCAGCGAAAAGTTGTTGACTGGGGGGGGGGACGTCAACAAAAAAGCTGTTGACCGGAGGGGGTGCAGTGATCAAAACCGAAAAGCTGTTGAGCAGGGTGGGGGTTGGAGCGTCAGCGAAATGCTGTTAAGCGGGATGGGGAGTGTCAGCGAAAGCTTGTTCAACAGGCGAGAGATAGGTATGTACCTAACAAATCATGAGTACAACTGAACACTGATTTATAGTTGTTTGTCAGGGAAAATTGGGGGATAATTCCACCTGGTCCAAGAATGGGGGAAACTTTCCCCCGTCCCCCGTGACGGAGTCCCTGGCATAATTTATTAGATAATTCAAATATATAAACGCCTGGACGGCGTGGCGCCGCCCGAGCCGGCCGCCGCGCCGCGGCAGTGAAGGAGGCAGAGACGGCGGCGGCGGCGGACAGTCGTCTTCCGCAGGCCACCCCCCCCCCCCCCCCCACACACACACACACAAAATACCTGCCAGCCGCCGCCGTCTCTCTCCGGCCGCCTCTGCCTTCTCCACTGCCGCGGCGGCCGGCTCGGGTGGCGCCACGCCGTCCCCCGGCGCCTGGAACGGCCCCAGGAGCGTCGTCCGGCCGGGCGGCGGCGGCCAAACTCAGCAGCCGTACTGTCAACGGCTCGGCGCAGCCCGAGGAGGAGCCACTACCGCCAGGGTGGGAGGTGCGAATCGACTCTCTGGGTCGACGCTACTATAGCACCTACACCACAGTGAAACAGTTCAAACCTCAAGCTGAATCATGCTAATTGTTTACAAAATAACCGCGGATCACCGGTAGAAAATGTATCCAAAAACAGGAACCGGCACCGCCACCGCCACCGCTCATAACTGAGTTGGCAGTTGGCACCGGCATCAAGCCCGGCCACATGTGGCAGCACCCGCCAGTCCCGGCAGCCAGCAATATGCATGTCTTGACTTCATTATACATTAAAGAGTATTTTAACCCACGAACTTGTGCTGAGCCCGCCATGAGACCGGCAAGTCTGAGTTCAGACACACCTTCAGGCTCGCCGGGCCTGAATTTAACATATTTGCAATGTTGGATTTTTATGGCATTTTTCCGAAGAAATGTTTTTAATTGATTTTTAAATAAAATATTTTTTTAGGGGTCAAAAACCAAAGTTTTCACAAATCCGAGAATCTATTTTGTAGGCATTGCGAATTGCTATTTTCTGACGTTTTTTGTATTGCATTTTGCCCAAAACATAGACTTTGTATGATCTCTTAAAGTTTAGCTGATTTTTTTTATTGGCCAAACTCGTGTGTAGTGACGTCACTAAATTCGTTATATCTCGATTTTTTTCTCTCGACAAAATTTCTTCATTTATGCAAAGAAGACGTAAAATTGTGTAGGAGAAGGTAACCAAAGTTTCACGTTGATATCGCTATTGTTTTTTTTAGCTATTGCGAAAATTCGTCAGGGGGAGATATTTGCCCCCCCCCCCCCCCCACCCCCCACCCACCCCCCGTCAATGTCAGGTTAACATTGCGTTTTACTAAGTAAGGGTTCCAAGTAAGGACTCGGCCTTCTGGCGGATGCAGACCGGCCCAAAACGTTGGTTTGGGGGGCCGTCCGACAGAATTCCAAAACTCATGAGATTTCGTCTGTTTTTGCATTATGAACTGATTACAAATACTGTCCTTTGTACAAGTTGCCTATAATTTCTTTAAAATGTGTGAATTTTCAGCCGATTTTGGTGGTTTCGGTAAAGACATAGCGCTGATAGGCTCCCATTGGATCCGTCCCTATTCGGCCACTGGCGGATCCAGGGGGAGGGGGCATCAGGGGCTAATACCCCCCCCCCCCCCCAGGAATCTGGGGGAGGGGGCATTCAATACAAATATGCCCTCCCCGCGCGTTCCCAATTTATGGCAAAATCGTAAAAATTGTCTTTGCAGCAGTCAAAATCCAGCCATCCACAGTCAAAAACCGGAAAATTTCGCGCCGCTTCGCGGCATGACACAACTTTCGCAACTGCTTAGACAAATTTGGAAAATGAGAAAATGAATTTCATTAAGTGTCTGACAGAGGCTCTCCTTGGCGGTAATTGCTGGCACTTGCGGATCCAGGGGGGATAAGGGGAAAATGCCTCCACCCCACAGGAATCTGGGAGGGGTTCAATACAAGTATGCCCCCGCGCGTTCCCTGCACTGAAAGTGAAAACAAATTATCTCGGGAGAAAAATTCATGAAAACGGAAGTTTTTTCTCTCGAGTGATTGAATTTGAAGTTTGTATGTATCCCTTGCTTTCAATGAAAGACAAAATAGCGCACCTGATGCCATGCAAGCATCCCCGGTGACACTTATCCCGCGCCCCGCTGGGGGGGGGGGGGGGGGGTCTGCCCCCTCCCGGATTTTCTCAATAACTTGAAAATTATGATAGATATCAACGTTAAACTTTCCGTACCTTATGCTGCATCAACTCTACGTATTCTCACCATATTCCACTGAAATTAATGTATTATTTTGGGAAATAATGACGTTGACGTCATGTCATGCGATTTTTGGTTGACAAATTATAAATGTTTGAACAATCTTAGAAAATAGAGTTTTGAAACAAATTGCATGGAAACAAAAACGTTAAAAGAAATGAAATGACATTCTCTTCAAAATTGTTATCTCAGATTCGCGAAAGTTTTTTTTTTTACCCCAAAAATAAAAAACAACTGATTTTTTGTTTTGTAAAAATTAATCCACAAAATCAATTTTTGTGAATTTGAAAAGTGAATTTCTTGATCTCGAATACCAAAATGGCCGATGATGGTGATGGTGATGGCGATGGTGATGGTGGAATGGTGACCGTCCCAAATCCGCAGAGTAAAAAATAGGGGTACCTTTTAGCCACAAAAAGATGCCCCCACCCCACGGAGAGAAGCTCGATCCGCCAGTGTGTTCGCCCCCCCCCCCCCCCAACCGTTTTGAAAAATCGAATGAGTTTTTAAGTGTTTGGAGTGATCTGCTAGCTAGAGGGTGCTTTTGAATCTCAGGGGGTGCTTTTGGCAGTGAGGGGGTGCACCTTTGGGCTCAGGGGTGCTGGTGCACCCCAAAACCCTCAATTCTCCACCAATGCACACGCGTGCACTCGCACAAACACATACACAAATCGAGACAGACCACCGATCATATAATTGCGAGACCAAGTTATTACGTCTCCAAATAGCCGGGATATGACTCTCCAACTGTTCGCGGAGAGAGACAATCGGCAGTCGTTGAAGGTGATAAGGCAGCTTTGTATACATAAAGCGAGCACGTGAGGATGACAAGCGGCGTCTTCCTATTTCAGTCCGCGAAAGTCGCGAGAGAAGAAATAAAAAAGCAGGCCTCTGCCCGCTTATGGATGGGCCGCGTTTGGTCCTCGCCCACGGTTCGTGGTATCGCCGACAGTTGAGTCTGGCACGCCCGACGGAAGTCTTTATGAGTGTGAGCATGTGCATGTCTCTGAGTCAGGTCCGATGCGCCACCACGACTATGCCACCGAAGATGATGAGCTGCAAAATAATACAATGTATATATTCCTGGACTCGACACTTCGATCTGGGTGTCATTACCATACAAAGATGAGCAATAGCGGACCTTAGGCAGAACACAGACGTTCCCCAGAGTGGTGATTAAGGTGGATAGATGTGATCTATTCTTAGATGTGATAGATTAAGATGCCGAAACAGCATTTACTGACGAGTGATACGTGAGTCTCAGCTGTGAGCACGATCAAGGATAAGTCAATTTGTTGTCATCAAACACGAGAAAATGAGGTGCTCGCGAAATTCGTCTGCGAGGTGGGAATGACACAAACATGGAAGTGCTTCCAGGATACTGTTATTACTGGGCCTTCAGAGAGGGACAAACCGGAGTTGACCAAGTGGAGCAATATCGTCCTGATGGTATCGAAACTGAGGCGAACAATACGCAAACCGATACCGATCTCAGCTGAGGAGCACCTCACGCTAAACACATCCACGAACCGTGAACGGCCGAGATCCTTTTACAAACGGTAATTTCCGTTAAGCGCTTTAAAGGTAAGCACCTGCGAAGCAATATTTTAAACAACGCATGAATTATCCAAATAAAACTTACTAGATATTACGTGGGAGAAAATGATCTTAGCCATGTCAAATATTTCTATTTTTCATAAACATAAAGCCAGGAAGAGGGAAAACAAGCTTTCGCCAAGTTTCAACTTGATAATGGCGTAATGCCGAAAGGGTGTTTTCCCTCTTCCTGCCTTTATATATATTTGTTAATGCACATGGTTAAGATCATTTTCTCTCACTTAATATTAAGTATAACAATGTCATCCATCCACGCGCACTTTACATACAATTTACTAGAACGAACGAACCAATTTACCAGCACTAGACCGATCGAAGGGACGGCATCTAACTTGTTGTCCTACCTGTCAGGAAGTCCTGTCACGCTAGCCAGCTTCGAACACCGACAACAATTATTATGCAAATTACGTTAATCACGTCCTAATATTAAATTGAACACGGTAAGCATGTTTTGAACATCAGATTAAAATACGGCATTGATTGAAATGTTGGTTATTGCGAAATAAAATCATGATAAAATTATAACCTTCACCGATATGCTATAGGAGACATTTAAGGTTATGTCGCCGAAACTATGGCCAATGACGTATCGAAAGCAAGCAAGCAGCGTACATTCTTGCGTTCGATGCGACCCTAGGCCTGACGAAACGGCCTGACGCCGTTTCGTGGCAAAACGGAATGGTCTGGACTGACAATGATCTGACGGCAGTGACTTCGTCGGATAGCGTTCGTTGCCGGGGACCGCACACCGGGCCCGAAGCTGCCGGAGAGGCGAAATTATAAGTTACAAGGAGAGTGGGAACCACTCTTCTTGTCATTTATAATTTCGCCTCCCCGGCAGCTTCGGGCCCGGTGTGGTGTCGGCTCCTCCGGCAGCTCCGGCCTCCACCCGAGCCCACCGTTAGCGCGCCAGGCCGCGGACAATCCAGATATTTGTGCTCCTCGTGAACAGAGTGTCGTCCAACTTTGTCCAGTCGGCGCCAACAAGGACCGACAGCTCCGGCCCCTGTCCCGAGCCGAACTCTGTCCAGTCGGCGCCAACAGGGGCCGACAGCTCCGGCCTCCGCCCGAGCCCAACTCTGTCCAGTCGGCGCCAACAGGGACCGACAGCTCCGGCCTCCGCCCGAGCCCAACTCTGTCCAGTCGGCGCCAACAGGGACCGACAGCTCCGGCCTCCGCCCGAGCCCAACTCTGTCCAGTCGGCGCCAACAGGGACCGACAGCTCCGGCCTCCACCCGAGCCCAACTCTGTCCAGTCGGCGCCAGCAGGGACCGACAGCTACGGCCTGCACCCGAGCCCAACTCTGTCCAGTCGGCGCCAATAGGGACCGACAGCTCCGGCCTCCACCCGAGCCCAACTCTGTCCAGTCGGCGCCAGCAGGGACCGACAGCTACGGCCTCCGCCCGAGCCCAACTCTGTCCAGTCGGCGCCAACAGGGGCCGACAGCTCCGGCCTCCGCCCGAGCCCAACTCTGTCCAGTCGGCGCCAACAGGGACCGACAGCTCCGGCCTCCGCCCGAGCCCAACTCTGTCCAGTCGGCGCCAACAGGGACCGACAGCTCCGGCCTCCACCCGAGCCCAACTCTGTCCAGTCGGCGCCAGCAGGGACCGACAGCTACGGCCTGCACCCGAGCCCAACTCTGTCCAGTCGGCGCCAATAGGGACCGACAGCTCCGGCCTCCGCCCGAGCCGAACTCTGTCCAGTCGGCGCCAACAGGGACCGACAGCTCCGGCCTCCGCCCGAGCCCAACTCTGTCCAGTCGGCACCAACAGGGACCGACAGCTCCGGCTTCCACCCGAGCCGAACTCTGTCCAGTCGGCGCCAACAGGGACCGACAGCTCCAGCCTCGTCCCGAGCCCAACTCTGTCCAGTCGGCGCCAACAGGGACCGACAGCTCCAGCCTCCACCCGAGCCCAACTCTGTCCAGTCGGCGCCAACAGGGACCGACAGCTCCGGCCTCCACCCGAGCCCAGCTCTGTCCAGTCGGCGCCAACAGGGACCGACAGCTCCGGCCTCCACCCGAGCCCAACTCTGTCCAGTCGGCGCCAACAAGGACCGACAGCTCCGGCCTCCGCCCGAGCCCAACTCTGTCCAGTCGGCGCCAACAAGGACCAACAAGGACCGACAGCTCCGGCCTCCACCCGAGCCGAACTCTGTCCAGTCGGCGCCAACAGGGACCGACAGCTCCGGCCTCCACCCGAGCCCAACTCTGTCCAGTCGGCGCCAACAGGGACCGACAGCTCCGGCCTCCACCCGAGCCCAACTCTGTCCAGTCGGCGCCAACAAGGACCGACAGCTCCGGCCTCCACCCGAGTACATTCAGCGTCTCACCATTTCTTCCACCGTTCAGCCGTCATACAGGTCCCTGGTGAGTTCGGACCCCGAATACTAAGCACAGCCGGTGAGCGTGTTGTGGTATCTGGTAAGTGGTATGTTCAGCTGCTCGGTCTGTGATAGCAGGTGTCCCAGCCCCGTAAGCCAAGTGAGGGACAGCTACTCAGGCTCCATCGGCCTCCCGTCGGCGCTTCACCTGCCTGAGCAAAGCAAACCCCAGATGGTTGGGATGCTGTCAGCTAGCAAAGATGAACTTTAGCCATACGCAGCGCGTCCCCCGTGATAATATTAGCAGCGTCCCTCGGGATAATATTAGCAGCGTCCCTCGGGATAATATTAGAGATGCAGTTGACCATGATCAATCCAGGGCTGTAACTGTACAAAAAAAGAAGTAGGGGACGCTCCCATTCACCGGCATAGGAGCAGTGATAGGGCAATGTTGGGGTGTCAGATAGGGTGAAGACACTAGCGGATCCAGGGGAGGGGGCAAAACGGCCATGCCCCCCCCCCCTCCCCCAAACAAAACGCCTGAAATCAGAGAAAAATCGACACATTTCCTGATATATAAGAAAATTTCAGCAACTTTTACTAAGGAAAGTTTGTTCTAAATCAGCCATCAATGCATCATCAATGCAAGCGAAATCCGATGAGTTTTCAGAATTGTGTGATTTTTTTGGAATTTGTCCCCCCCTAAAAAAACACCCGTGGCCCCTTCCAAACCACCGTTCTGGATCCGCCGATGGGTGAAGAGGGCAATATAAGGATTTATATTGCCCTCTTATCTGTGCCTCTTATCTGTGCCCTGTATCTGTATTATTACACTTGGGTAACTGGCGCGGCTGCGTACCGTGGCGATAATACCGATTTAAATTGTTTTGATCGCGTTTTTCATGAACATGATCGTAAATATAGACAGCAAATGGAAAATCGTTTTGATCGCGTTTTGCATGAACATGATCGTAACAATTGGCAGACAATGTAAAATAAATAGTATTTTGTTCATTTGTAATGCTTAAAATCACGATGTTTAGCTTCGCGTCATCAGTAAAGAGGAATTTCACTCTGGTAATGACGAGAAGCAGAATATAAAGTGTTTTGATATTATTACGTTTTCGCTATTATATTGCGCTATTTATTATTTCTTACGCTTACGTTTTCATCCCATGATTTAACTAATCGCGCTTTTGTGATACAGTTTGGTCGCTTTTGTGATACAGTTTAGTCGCTTTTGTGATACAGTTCGGTTGCTTTTGTGGTACATTTGGTCGCTTTTTTATACCGGTTGGTCGCTTTTGCGATCACTAATAAACATGTCGTTTAACGTTGGTGGTGAAACATGCAACTTTGGTCACCTAGTCCAACACACCTGTCCTCAATATCCAGAACACCATTATTCTGAACGGAACATCAGAGCCCTAGCTGTCGGTGTCCGTCCAAAGTTGATACAATTTGCGCGGAGCACGGTCGTCGGACGGCGGCCGGGTCGATAGCCCGGGAACAGCAGAACCTATCTGGTGAGCGCATCACCCGGAAAAGCTGCTCTTACTTCAGAGGCTTTGGATGGAAAGGCTGCCGTATCCCGACCAGGCCCATAAACGGGTATATGCTATTACCGGTTAGATCCAAGCGTCCCAGGATATTGCAATTTCGCTGGATGGTCGCTAGATAGCTGCGAGAAAATAGGAAAACTATTAGCCAGATCCGTACGTTAGTCAGGACTTTCACAACAAAGCCGGCTATTTGAGGCATACGTACGACGTGTTTAGCGCATGTGCACTGTGCAATGTGCATGCAGTAGCCAATAACCGCATTCTGTGGGAATCCAGCTTTATCGGACTGAGCAATATCTTCATATTTGAGGTTCATCTTTACCATCGAGATTTGAGATTTGAATTTATTTTCATGTTGTCAAATATGAAGATATGAAATCCTTCAAGTTTTCTCGGGCAGATACAAATATCGTGAGTGTCCGAGCAAGTAAACTCGTGCCTTCGGCACTCGATTTTTGCTGGTCACTCACTCAGCAACTCTCTTATCCCTTATCACTCTCTTATTTTTCCTGGAAAACTCGAAAGATTCTATATTTTTTTCTTTGTTATTGGATTCCACAAGTCTTTCAGTTGCACGATAAAATATTTGCTACGCTTGTACTTTAAATATATGTACAGGGTGTCCCGAAATTGATGTCCCCTTCTATCGCGTGCAATAACAAGAAAACAAAGAATGGTTGGTTCATGGTTTATTTGTTGATGTAGTCACCACGGTTCTCCACACAGGCTCTCATGCGCTCCGGCATCCCACACATCAGGTTGTCCAGCGTCTCTGCTGAAATGCTGCGCCAGGCCGACCGGACGTTCCGGATGAGGGTGACTTCTGACGTCGCTGGTGCCATCTTGTCCACCTTGTCCTGCACGATCGCCCAGAGATTTTCAATGGGCGACAGGTCTGGGCTGTTACCCGGCCATACTCCCTTCGCCCAGAAGCCAGGAAGGTTGGTCTGGCACCACTGCTGGGTCTTGGCGGCGTTGTGAGCCGGTGCACCGTCCTGCTGGAAAATGGCCTCCGACATGTCAGGCAGAAGTTTGATCGCTGTTGGTGGTCCGTTCTCCTTCCTTCTCTTCATCGCCGACGCTGCCGTTCCCTTCAGCACTTCCTCCACGTAGAAGGCTGACGTCACAGTTTGGCCGCGGGGCACTATGTGGAGGTCTGACAGGCCACGGAAGCTCATCATACCCCAGACCATGACCTTGGCCGGGTGCTTCTCGGTGACGGGACGGGCACTTCTGAGCTGTCTCGGTGACGGGCACTTCTGAGCTGTTCCTAGCCCAAACACGGTCGTTCTGGCGGTTGGGAGAGTGGAATAACTCGAACGGAGACTCGTCGGTGAAGAGCACCCGTCTCCAGTCCTGGATGGACCAGTTGATGCGGGCTTTTGCGAAGTCCAGCCGCTTGCGCCTCTGCGCTGCCGTCAGCCTGGGCTGCATGCGCAGTTTCAGCGGCTTCAGGCGAAGGCACTGCCGCAGATAGCGGTGTACGGCGGACTTGGAGGCCGGGTGCTGCTTCCCACTCAGTTTCCGCGCCAGCTTCCTCGTGGACTGGTGCCGCTTCAGCACCGACTTCGCCACCACGATTCTGGCCACTCGACTCATCGCCGTCTTCCTCCCTCTGCCCTTGTGGTTCTCTAGCGTCTCTCCCCTGCGGTCGCGGGCCATCCAGCGTTTGAGGGTCCTGGGCTCTATCGTCAGCTCCTTGGCGACCTGCACCTGGGTCATGCCGCCGTTGACCATGCCGACAGCGCGATAGCGTGTCGACAGGGCATACTCCTTCACCATGGCTGATATGCGGTCTGCTCGCCTTGCGTACCCCTCGGTAAATGACGTCTGCCGCGCCGCTGGGGCTTGGGTCAGGTCGCCAGGTGGGGTCACGTGACCAGCAAACGCGTGGCGGTGCCCTGGGGCCAGGCCCCGGTAACATTCCGCTGGTGTAACGGCGGTGCGAGGGAATACACAACCCGCGCCAAGGGGACATCAATTTCGGGACACCCTGTATTGCCTTCGTCTTTGGCTTCTCCAATGTATATTTTCCTGGAGTTCGTTCAATATATTAGAGTATCCTGCCACGAAGGCGTGGGGTGAAAACCCAAGAAGCTCAGAGAAACTGTTTTGGTGCCGTATGGGATAAAATACTGCAAACACCAATAAGATGACACGTGAAGTTAGGAGCCGAGTGAATTGGATTGAACGACGTTTGGGAGGGAAAATTAAATTCAAGATGGGTTGAAAGTAAAACAAGCTCATCTCTAATCACAGCGACGGGAGCTCCCCAATATCATCGTGTCAGCAGCACAAGACAATATTAAAGACTCAATATCAGCAATACCAATATCAGATATCAATATCAATAAGACTCAATATCAGCACAGGACAATATTCCCATCCATGGAATACATATATTTCGCAAAGCACTTTGTCGACCGTTTCATATCACCGCGAGCAATGCAATCAGAGTAGTGACGTGGTCACCCACCCTCATCTATCTGGGGCAAACACAACATATATGTCGAGAAGCCAAGCTGCTCAATTCGATTCTTTCTGAGTTAACCAGTACATGATGTATCAAGAGCTTAATTAGAAACTATGATATAGTAACTTTGCCTTGTATGCTCTTCGCGAAACTGCAATATTGGAGGAAATGAGAAAATAGGTGCAGTCTTAGAAAATAGGTGCAGTCTTGCGGGTGAGTAAGTGGGCGGTGTAATGCATAGTAAAGAACGGCCGAAAGCTCATAGAATATGGATGAATATTGAACCTCCCCATATTCTATTCAGACGGAGTGAGTGAGAACGCGAAGCGTTCGAACGAACGTAGTCTTACAGATGGGCCGAAAAACGTCTTCATCTTGATTGCTTGTGATTGTTTCAGGGATAACTCCCGTTTCACTGCACTGATTATGCAAAGGTATACATTGACACTGGCCGATCGAGTCTCCCAATATGGGGGGGGGGCTAATTTCACTGGGAGCCTTGCGGGTCCTGAGCCCCAGGGGTCTCCATATGACCTAAAAGGTACCCCCCCCCAATTTTTTCCCTTTGCGGACTTGGGTTCAGGGTTGATCACGTTATTTTGGTATTCGAATCCACAGACCACAGATCCACAGACCACAGACCACCTTTTCAAATAAAAGTGTAATGCAAATTTATTTGTATTATCGTATGAAGTATGAACACAAAGTGATTTATTCTGGCCATGCTAACTGCTAAGTAATGCTCACTACAACACCCTTCCCGCCTTGTGATGCGGAATACGACGACGCAGCAAAGCTCGATTATTTGTACTATCCTACTATCAAACGTGTTTATAATTGTTTCGTTATGCTCTTTTTACGTGTAAGGACGTGTCAATTAAGTGCACAAATACAACTGATGGATATTTGCCTCCAAATATCTCACATTTTGTCCTTTTACATGCTATTGTATATAAAAATAAGTTATTCGCTAATAACCTTTGACTGAATAAAGCTAGAAGCTGGCACAGTAACCGTCATTTTGTTGTTATCATCAACACGCGTTGAATTCTGTACAGCATGACATCTTTCTGACATTTGATGACATTGACCTAAGGTCAAGGTCACGGCGCAAGGTCACCTTTACTAATTTGACCTACACGGCGATGTTATATATCTTTGAACTTGTCTTGAAGATAGGAATTCATTGGTATTAAAATAATTGCGCGATCGTTGATAATTATGAAGCAAACTGAGACATTTTCAAGCTTTCTTTACACCGAGAAGGAAGTTATGAAATTGCTATTCGACATTCCAATTAAAATGAATTGAAAAGATGTCATTGACAATCAGACGTTATTTAAGCACAATCAAATTCCTCGCCACAAGATAAGTGTTAAGATATACTAGAGGGCCTGTATTGCGCGATGCGCAATTTATATAGCCAGCTAATTTATATATGCTAGCCGTTTCCAGTGTCCCGTATTCCTTATTCCGTTGTCTGTATTCCGTATTCCCTATTCCGTATTCCATATTCCATATTCCGTATCCCGTTCCCGTTCTTGTATCCCGTTCCCGTATCCCGTTCCCGTATCCCGTTCCCGTATCCCGTTCCCGTATCCCGTTCCCGTATCCCGTTCCCGTATCCCGTTCCCGTATCCCGTTCCCGTATCCCGTTCCCGTATCCCGTTCCCGTATCCCGTTCCCGTATCCCGTTCCCGTATCCCGTTCCCGTATCCCGTTCCCGTATCCCGTTCCCGTATCCCGTTCCCGTATCCCGTTCCCGTATCCCGTTCCCGTATCCCGTTCCCGTATCCCGTTCCCGTATCCCGTTCCCGTATCCCGTTCCCGTATCCCGTTCCCGTATCCCGTTCCCGTATCCCGTTCCCGTATCCCGTTCCCGTATCCCGTTCCCGTATCCCGTTCCCGTATCCCGTTCCCGTATCCCGTTCCCGTATCCCGTTCCCTATCCCGTTCTCGTATCCCGTTCCCGTATCCCGTTCCCGTATCCCGTTCCCGTATCCCGTTCCCGTATCCCGTTCCCGTATCCCGTTCCCGTATCCCGTTCCCGTATCCCGTTCCCGTATCCCGTTCCCGTATCCCGTTCCCGTATCCCGTTCCCGTATCTCGTGCCCGTATCCCGTTCCCGTATCGCGTTCCCGTATCCCGTTCCCGTATCCCGTTCCCGTATCCCGTTCCCGTTTCCCGTATCCCGTTCCCGTATCCCGTTCCCGTATCCCGTTCCCGTATCCCGTTCCCGTATCCCGTTCCCGTATCCCGTTCCCGTATCCCGTTCCCGTATCCCGTTCCCGTATCCCGTTCCCGTATCCCGTTCCCGTATCCCGTTCCCGTATCCCGTTCCCGTATCCCGTTCCCGTATCCCGTTCCCGTATCCCGTTCCCGTATCCCGTTCCCGTATCCCGTTCCCGTATCCCGTTCCCGTATCCCGTTCCCGTATCCCGTTCCCGTATCCCGTTCCCGTATCCCGTTCCCGTATCCCGTTCCCGTATCCCTTTTCCGTATCCCTTTTCCGTATCCCGTTCCCGTATCCCGTAACCGTATCCCGTAACCGTATCCCGTTCCCCTATCCCGTTCCCCTATCCCGTTCCCCTATCCCGTTCCCCTATCCCGTTCCCCTATCCCGTTCCGTATCCCGTTCCCGTATCCAGTTCCCGTATCCCGTTCCCGTATCCTGTTTGTTTATTTGTTTGTTTATTAGTTATAAAACAACCACAGGCCGAAGCCCACTTACGGCTGTAGTCAAAACACACAACACACGCATCCTCATACATTCACGCATTCATATCTAAGACATGATGACAATGACAATAAATAAGTGAATCCCGCTACCCTACGCAAAAGTAGGGCAAGGGACTAAAAAGTCAGCACCGCTGCCCCGCCACGGGAATCAATAACTGCCTTCGCTGCATGCAAACTTAAAAGCTTGCGACTTAAAAGTAGTTGAACAAAAGAAATCGGTCTCTGGCATTTCCTGGATAAATCTGTTACAGGTCGCTGGTAGCCGCGATAAAAAGCTGTTCCGTACCGAATTCACCCTACCACCCGGCACACGAAACAACCCAGTGTGTCTCGTGCGTCGAGTGGGAACAGACAGGTGAAACATTGACACTAGATGTCCACAGTCAAGGCGGCCACGAAGTACCGAATGCAAAAATCCTATGTCGGCTTGGATGAAACGAGCTTCGATGGACTGACATTTAAAATGTTTCAGCAGCGAAGAATAGTCCAAGGCGGGACAACGGCGCTGGTTTGTACATCCTAACCACATAAGAAACCTGTGTTGCAGACGCTCGAGGCGTTTTAAGTGGGTTGCTGCGGCTCCAGATCCTGTTCCCGTATCCTGTTCCCGTATCCTGTTCCCGTATCCCGTTCCCGTATCCCGTTCCCGTATCCCGTTCCCGTATCTCGTTCCCGTATCTCGTTCCCGTATCACGTTCCCGTATCACGTTCCCGTATCACGTTCCCGTATCACGTTCCCGTAACACGTTCCCGTACCCCGTTCCTGTTTCCCGTTCCCGTATCCCGTTCCCGTATCCCTTTCTCGTATCCTGTTCCCGTATCCCGTCTCCCGATTCCGTATCCCGTTTCCGTATCCCGTATTCATTTTCCGTATCCCTTTCCCGTATCCCTTTCCCGTATCCCTTTCCCGTATCCCTTTCCCGTATCCCTTTCCCGTATCCCTCTCCCGTATCCCTTTCCCGTATCCCTTTCCCGTATCCCTTTCCCGTATCCCTTTCCCGTATCCCTTTCCCGTATCCCTTTCCCGTATCCCTTTCCCGTATCCCTTTCCTGTATCCCTTTCCCGTATCCCTTTCCCGTATCCCTTTCCCGTATCCTTTTCCCGTATCCCTTTCCCGTATCCCTTTCCCGTATCCCTTTCCCGTATCCCTTTCCCGTATCCCTTTCCCGTATCCCTTTCCCGTATCCCTTTCCCGTATCCCTTTCCCGTATCCCTTTCCCGTATCCCTTTCCCGTATCCCTTTCCCGTATCCCTTTCCCGTATCCCTTTCCCGTATCCCTTTCCCGTATCCCTTTCCCGTATCCTTTTCCCGTATCCCTTTCCCGTATCCCTTTCTCAAATCCCTTTCCCGTATCCCTTTCCCGTATCCCTTTCCCGTATCCCTTTCCCGTATCCCTTTCCCGTATCCCTTTCCCGTATCCCTTTCCCGTATCCCTTTCCCGTATCCCTTTCCCGTATCCCTTTCCCGTATCCCTTTCCCGTATCCCTTTCCCGTATCCCTTTCCCGTATCTCTTTCCCGCATCCCTTTTCCGTATCCCTTTCCCGTATCCCTTTCCCGTATCCCGTTGCCATATCTCGTTTCCGTATCCCGTTCTCGTATCCTGTTCCCGTATCCTGTTCCCGTATTCCGTTCTCGTATCCCGTATCCCGTTTTCCGTTCCCGTATCCCGTTCCCGTATCCCGTTCCCGTATCCCGTTCCCGTATCCCGTTCCCGTATCCCGTTCCCGTATCCCGTTCCCGTATCCCGTTCCCGTATCCCGTTCCCGTATCCCGTTCCCGTATCCCGTTCCCGTATCCCGTTCCCGTATCCCGTTCCCGTATCCCGTTCCCGTATCCCGTTCCCGTATCCAGTTCCCGTATCCCGTTCCCGTATCCCGTTCCCGTATCCCGTTCCCGTATCCCGTTCCCGTATCCCTTTCCCGTATCCAGTATTCCGTTCCCGTATCCCGTTCGCGTATCCCGTTCCCGTATTTCGTTCCCGTCTCCCGTTCCCGTATCCCGTTCCCGTATCCCGTTCCCGTATCCCGTTCCCGTATCCCGTTCCCGTATCCCGTTCCCGTATCCCGTTCCCGTATCCCGTATCCCGTTCCCGTATCCCGTTCCCGTATCCCGTTCCCGTATCCCGTTCCCGTATCCCGTTCCCGTATCCCGTTTCCGTATCCCGTTCCCGTATCCCGTTCCCGTATCCCGTTCCCGTATCCCGTATCCCGTTCCCGTATCCCGTTCCCGTATCCCGTTCCCGTATCCCGTTCCCGTATCCCGTTCCCGTATCCCGTTCCCGTATCCCGTTCCCGTATTCCGTTCCCGTATCCCGTTCCCTATCTCGTGCCCGTATCCCGTACCCGTATTCCGTGCCCGTATCCCGTTCCCTGTTTCAGTATCCAGTTCCCATATCCCGTTCCCGTATCCCAGATCCCGTATCCCGTTCCCGTACCCCGTTCCCGTATCCCGTTCCCGTATCCCGTTCCCGTATCCCGTTCCCGTATCCCGTTCCCGTATCCCGTTCCCGTATCCCCTTCCCGTATCCCGTTCATGTATCCCGTATACCGTTACCGTATCCCTTAATCAGCTCCCGTATCCAGTTTCCGTATCCCGTTCCCGTAACCAGTTCCCGTATCCGGTATCCCGTATCCCGTTCCCGTATCCCGTTACCGTATCCCGTTACCGTATCCCGTTACCGTATCCCGTTACCGTATCCCGTTACCGTATCCCGTTACCGTATCCCATTACCATATCCCGTTACCGTATCCCGTTACCGTATCCCGTTCCCGTATCCCGTTTCCGTATCCCGTATCCCGTATCCCATATTCCGTATCCCGTATCCCATATCCCATATCCCGTATCCCGTATCCCGTATCCCGTATCCCGTATCCCGTATCCGTATCCCGTATCCCGTATCCCGTATCCCGTATCCCGTATCCCATATCCCGTATCCCGTATCCGTTCCGGTATCCGTTCCCGTATCCGTTCCCGTATCCGTTCCCGTATCCGTTGCCGTATCCGTTGCCGTATCCGTTGCCGTATCCGTTGCCGTATCCGTTGCCGTATCCCGTTCCCATATCCCGCTCCCGTATCATGTTCCCATATACCGTTACCGTATCCCATTCTCGTATCAAGTTACCGTATCCCGCTCCCTTATCCCGCTCCTGCATCCCGCTCCCGTATCCCGCTCCCGTATCCCGCTCCCATATCCCGCTCCCGTATCCCGCTCCCGTATCCCGCTCCCGTATCCCGCTCCCGTATCCCGCTCCCGTATCCCGCTCCCGTATCCCGCTCCCGTATCCCGCTCCCGTATCCCGCTCCCGCTCATTCCCGTATCCTGTTCCCGTATCTCGTTCCAGCATCCCTTTCTCGTACCCAGTTTCCGTATCTTGTTGCCGTATTTCGTTCCCATATCTTCTTACCGTATCTCGTTCCCGTGTCGCAGTCTCTGCCAAAACATTTTAGCAGTTTACATGCCTGAAATATGTCAACCGGCTTCAACAAAAATCTCCCCGGGAGGGAGGTGCGACGTTAGCTAGTCATGCGCTCATTGATGAATTTGACTGCGGCAGTGTCAGTCTTGGGCAAACTTAAACGATGCTATTTTATTCGACGAAATTATTTTGCAACGTTAGCGTCGGTAATCGTTTACGTTTGACTTCAGCATAAGTTACCTATGAGCGATTTACATAATATTTTGGGTGGATATAGGTCAGCAAGAACGAAACTATCCGTCTGTGTAAATTTGCCGATCAAGTTTGTCCTCGTTTTGGGTGTTACGGCGGTGTAAAGGATTAAATTGTCCAAAAATATTGCATTTCAATTTCAACGCCAAAATATTAGTCGCACAGCTTTGAGTAACGCATATAATTTGAAGACGGTCGCTGCGCCTGCAAAATGGTGCCCGGTTCAGCCTTCTACGTCGAACGGTTTCCGAGCACCAATTTAAATCCTGAATATGCCAATTTTATCATGAAAGTGGTCACAACTTTGCACGTGGTACGCACATCGCTCTGGACGACATCCTATACGCAAGGACAATCGATTATCTATCACATAGTGTTGCTCGCATATCGCTGCGACTCTCGGTTGCCGAGCAAGCGGCCGGGGAACCGCGCGAAACTTGCCCGTTTTTCGCGATTTCACAATGTCGCGTTTCCCATGTTAAACGAATGGCGGACGCGCGCACGTGCCGACACCGCACCGTCGGTCGAATCGACACCAAAACTTGACACGACCTGTTGAATCACGAGACCCAAAAGTCCTGAAAAAATCACTCTCATAACTCATCAGACGACTGCACAGGAACCGATTCAGGGCGTCACTCTGGCGGCGGCGGCGGCGGCGGTTCATCTTTTAGGATTTACTAGATGGCCTTTATTGCGCGATGCGCAATTTATATAGCCAGCTTATGTATATATGCTAGCCGTTTCTAGTGTCCCGTATTCCGTATTCTGTATTCATTATTCCGTATTCCGTATTCCGTATCTCGTATTCCGTATACCAAATTCCGTATTACGTATCCCGTTCCCGTTCCCGTATCCCGTTCCCGTATCCCGTTCCCGTATCCCGTATCCCGTATCCCGTATCTCGTTCCCGTATCCCGTTCCCGTATCCCGTTCCCGTATCCCGTTCCCGTATCCCGTTCCCGTATCCCGTTCCCGTATCCCGTTCCCGTATTCCGTTCCCGTATCCCGTTCCGTATCCCGTTCCCGTATCCCGTTCCCGTATCCCGTTCCCGTATCCCGTTTCCGTATCCCGTTCCCGTAT